>JAUTBV010095526.1:0-34851 GCA_032361325.1 Lepetodrilus fucensis
GCTGGATTTCCACCAGTCGTTTTTAGAGTGCTAGCTCACTCTGGAATATTAATGTCGCAGTTAACAAGAATATCCCAATCAGACACAGTATAGGTGACTCTGAGGGACCACCCGTTGACCTAAACTTCCCTTTATGCTGAGCGCCAAGCAGGGTGACATCAACTACCATTTTTGCCGTCTTTAGATATGACGCGGCCGATAGGCAAACTGGATTTGCCAAACCGACCTTCCGCACTCCGTGGCAGGCGCTCGAAGGTTTACGCCACGGAATCGGTGTGGCACTGAATTACGAAACGTTCCTAGTTTTATACAATATTTTGCATGCTTCCATTTTGGTAGGTATACGTTGCATGCATTTATCTTTGAGTTTGTATATCAGCATAGTCCATCAACAGCGCAAATTTACTCCGCCTATGTCTCATGTTAATATTTATGGTAAGAAGTGAATGGACACAGCGGGGCAGAATGTTTTATCTATTGTACCACCTTGTTTCCTTCAGACTAAAATAAGTCTGACTTGCAGTAGATATTATAATACCACATCATATGTAGTGTACGTGTCATGAAAACAGATGAAGTGGTGTTACAGAATTATATTATTACCTATTACCTGTATTACCTATTTATAAACAAAAGACTGACTAGAGGTAGTCATACTTCAACATCCTCTTCCTCACAGTATATTCTTTCCACAATGAGTTGCTGTTGGTAACAGGATGTCTTCAAGTCTTCAAATACTTACACAGAATATTATATGAACCGCACGCATAAACCAATTTTTGTTAGTCATGTCTGTTTTTCGAACAAAACCGAGAAAAAATAACTTGCTAAAATAGATTCACGGTGACAACCATAGTTTTTGTGAAAGTTTTCAATTCCCTTCCAAAATACCGTAGAATCTAGTTTGTCACAACGGCGGCCTGTTCTTGAAAACTTCCACGACTTCGTTTAGCAGATGGAGACAGCGTGATGGCACTTTGTTAGTTTCTGTCGTCCAGGTGCTTATACTGATGTCAACCTCGTCTTGGACCCGATATTACGAAACTGACTTTAGTATAATTTCATGCTCAATCCAAAGTTTTGTTGACAAATCCGCATATAAAAGTTGAGCTTGAGCATGAAATTGTACGAACAAATGTTCGTAATCTCAGGTTAAGGTCATGGTACCACACGAGTCAACGTCTTCCTGACCCCGAAATTAGTACGATTTCATGCCAAAGCTCAACATCTACATGACGTTTTATGGACGAAACGTTGAGTTGAACATGAAATCATTCTCAGGAGGATTCGTAACCTTGGGACCAGG
Source organism: Lepetodrilus fucensis (assembly GCA_032361325.1). NCBI lineage: Eukaryota > Metazoa > Mollusca > Gastropoda > Lepetellida > Lepetodrilidae > Lepetodrilus > Lepetodrilus fucensis. The sequence goes on from JAUTBV010095526.1 coordinate 1,307, forward strand.
CCCCGAGATTACGAAACTTTTCTTAGTACGATTTTATACTCAACTCAGATTTTTGTTCATAAAACGTCATGGTTTTTTAGCATAGCATGTGAGTTGAGCACGAAAACGTACTCAGAAAAGTTTCGTAATCTCATGGCATGGTATCTGCTGATCCGTCAGGTTATTCACATGTCACCACCTTGCAAAGCTATTTCCGATAATTCCAATTGTAGGCCTACTTTATATACAAGCTGTACGTTCTTAGAAGTATTAGCTCGCTGTCGGATGCATCTACCATACATTCCTGTTATGCATCGCAAATACCAATTTGAAAGAAATATTGGCAGACATTTCAATATACATGTAGGTCTATGCATGCTTCTTTCCTTTGGGTGGTAATGTTCCCTATCTTTCATTGGGGGAATTGTTGAAGTATTGGACATCGACATCAATTAAGAAAGGCATCTATTATATTAAGAATAAAATATGTTAAAGCTTCGTTGTTTTAATAGTTTAAACATGAAATTGTATTGTGGTTTCATCAACTAGTCCAACGGCAATTGCTGGAATATAAAAGATGATAGGGATATGAAAGATACTTTCCGAAAAGGATGTTGTATACTCGACAACCACGAACATAGTTTATCTATATTTGACAATCAAAGAACATTCTCTGTAGTGCAGTTGTTAGCAATTAAAAAATATATAAATGCTCTCGATATCCTGAAATGTTCCTTATGTCGGTTTGTGTCGATGGTATCGCTGGCCTAAGTTTCTAATCAACTACATCGTAAGCGGTAGGTCCATCTCTTTGACGTAAGGGAGAAGTCTCGTGACCAGAGGCGCGATTTCCCGATACCACTCGCGACGAGTCCTACATATGCGCTTGTTAGAAAACGTAACTAGGCAATTCAGAAAATAGGATTGAAGTAATTATTAGAACTATCCTGGAGCAGTTCCTGTCCAGGGAGAGATCCTTATATAACTGAGCGGTCAATAGCCAGTCAGATGAACTCAAACCGGAGTATGTACGTTGATATCATTGCTTAGAGAACTGATGTCGCGTTTATCACATGATGGAGGGGGAAAGAATGAAGTTTCAAATGTAGGCCTCCGTAAAAACATAATTCGCAATTTGAGAAAGGTTAGCTATTGTCGTGTACTAATCATGCTTCTATAGTGCATTTCCTGGTTCTTGTGTTAAGTATGCTTGCACTTGTGTTTGGTTCGCTTGTACTATAGGCTTTGCTACTAATTCTGCATAAGGGTTAGTTACTATGTTTTCTTGTGTTGGTATGCTATATCATTGTATTGGTATTATGCTTCTTTGTATTGGTATTATGTTTCCTTGTATTGGTATCCTGTCATAGTATTGGTATGTATTATTTCCCCTTGTATTTGTATTATGCTTCTTTGTATTTGTATTATGCTTCTTTGTATTGGTATTATGCTTCTTTGTATTGGTATAGTACGCTTCTTAGTATTGGTATGTATTATTTCCTCTTGTATTTGTATTATGCTTCATTGTATTGGTATGCTGCGTCATAGTATTGGTATGTATTATTTCCCTTTGTATTGGTATTATGCTTCCTTGTATTGCTATGATGTTTTCTTGTATTGCTATGATGTTTTCTTGTATTGATATGTTGCTTCCTTGTATTGATATGTTGCTTCCTTGTATTGCTATGTTGCTTACTTGTATTGCTATGTTGCTTACTTGTATTGCTATGATGTTTCCTTGTTGAAATGGTGTTCATTGTATTAGTATGATGCCTCCTTGTATTTGTCTTCTACTTCTTGTATTGATATCTAGCTTCCTTGTTGGTATGATACCTCCTTGTATGTGTATTAGTCTTCCTTGTTCCGGTATTGATATGACGATTCCTTCCGTGTATGCATGGATATTGTCTGTTCATATAGTAATATTCTGGTTCTATCTATTGGTATGCCCCTACACTTCCTTGCAATGATGTTACAGTGCATGTGCCTACATTGGTGTCTGTCTGACGAAGGCTCTTCAAGTAACACCTGTATAAGCAATTTGCATACGTTTGAAATACACAGGTAATTACCAGACATCTACAGGCACCCCGGTCCCTCTTTAAGCTTGCTAATTTAATGTAGGGTCGTCCAGGCTTGACGGTAGACAGTTTACGACTATTTGTGTTCATGCTTCCTAGAGAATACACACTCAGTGACTTCTACTCCGTGGTGAGTGTAAGGAAACAGTAGGTCTGTATTTCAGAGGACTTCTCCTACTCAGTGGAGAGGGAAAGAGACAGTAGGCCTATGTTTCAGAGGATGGTCTTCATACTGGTCACAGGGGGGGCCTATTCTCGAAAAGTTCTTATGAACTTTTAGTCTAAGAACAGTTCGTAGCCATGCTATTACACCGTTAAGATCCGTGTATTAAGCTAAGAAGTTCGTAAGAACATTTCGAGAATAGGTCCACCTGGTCTCCTACAGTGCGGCAGCATCCTCCTCTACTAAATAGAACATTGGGTCATTAATATCAATTATTTCGTTGCTAATTGCATAATTACATATGCCATTGAATCATCCAATCTTTAATTAGATTAGTGGACAGATTAATTAAGCAATCAGATTAATGGAACATTTGATCATTTATTTAGATCAGTATATCGCTGAATAAATCAATGGATCTTTGGATCATTAATAGGATCATTTGGGCCATCAGGCCACTGAACTATCGTGGAGTTACCAGTATTATATCATTGTAATATGCATCGTTGTGACAATCTGTTTACTCACATTTCCATGCGTGTGCAACTTCCGGTCACATGCGTGTCTACGACCAAGGAAATATATGACTGTTGTTCGAATGCTGAAGGAGATGGGACATACTCATTGAGTGACGACACACGCAAACAAGCACATCTGAATAATTGATTTTGAAATAAAAGAATTGCGTTCCTTATCCTAATTCGGAAAAAAAGTGATTGTTTAGCTTTGTGCAGTCATTATTCTATTTTGTGTTTGTTTCTGGTGTAACGTTGAGGTAGTTTATAGGTCTACGTAATTTAGATGTACAGTTTTATATTTGTTTCATGCGATTCGGGGTTACGTATATGCCTAATAGTACATCCAGATTACCGCAGGTGTCTGTGCGTGATGGCGAGGTAACCCATCTAAACGTCATGGTGCAGCACGTCCTGTTGTTCCCCGGCGAACATCCGGACTTCCGGTCTGTCCAGAGTCTCAGCTGATAACAGCCAGACAGTGGAATGTCTCGATGAATGCAAACTACCTTAAAGTGTATTTATTTCGTTCTCTAATACGGTGTAACCATCGTAACCTTTAGCAAACATCAAACGAGAACAGGCACTTTCACTAAATGTCGCCTCCTGGCATATCGGCTGTACAGGCTGTCTACGTGTGGCACAGAGGATTTAAACTGTTGTTGAGACTTAATCGACAGCATTTAGTTTCCTAGTAAAGTTGTGGATACTCGCTTTCTTCTTGTTGAGTGTTACGTAACTACACTCGATGGGAAAACAAACAAACCAATGCTGCTTCAATTGTTTGAAAGCCTTCGGTAACAACACCGGAAGTTAACGTTCAATGGCGCCCACTGAAGAAACCACTTCACAATAACGTTAGCAAGAAATATCTTCATTGTATATGAAATCAATATCTGTAGATAAGGATAATATCAATGTTCTAAGAGGCCAGGCTTTGTCTTGATTCTCTGGGAAAATACTGACGATGTAATAGCTTAGTCCTGGGGATAATTGCATGTTCAGTCAAGGATCGTATGAACGTCCTGATATGACATAGGTAAAACGAGGACTATCAGAATACTATATAGTATATAGCGAATTACTATTCTAGTTAATTATCTACTAATAGTTTGGTACTAAACTTTAGCTGTTTACGCAATGTATATGTATGCATGTACAGAATGATTGTTTAGAATGATTGTTCCGATAATAGCTTACCGGTCAGATTTTAACGAAAACGGAAGTGACCGTTATATCGGTGTCTCACTGTAGTAGCATGTGACCATGTTATGTTATTTTGAAATGTATGTAATGTTGTTATGTATATTCTGTTGTGCCACCGTGGGTGGTGGAGAATAAAGGTTGACATAATTATAGTTATGCAATCAAATACATATCTATTATCGTTTTGGATTAAACTTCAGCTATTAGTCCATGAGTACATTACATTATTCGAATGTTGCGTCAGGGAGATTCGTAGCTAATGGTGTGTGTCAGTATCAGCTGGTGCTCGCAGGTTTACTGCAACATTCAGCGCTACGGATGTTGCGGGTTTCCTCCTGTCTTAAACTAACAAGCCGTGATATATAAGTAAAATAATCTTGAAAGCGACTCTAAACCCCCACAACACCACCTCACCTCACCTCACCCAACCCCACCCCCAGTGTATTAGTAGGAGTATGGACAGAGTTCAATCTCTCCACCATCCTCATTTCTACCGAGTGACACGTGTGATGAAGTTGAGCTGAGAAGCTCGAAATGCGAGCAACCGGATACCTCTTTAAAATGGAGGTATTTCTGTAGTCACGTGTCAAGTTTTGCCTCATACATTGGAGCCAGTGCTCGTAAAGCCGTCAGAATGTCCACTATTTCACTGCAGTAACTTTCAACAAATCTATTCTTGAAGACTGGAGGTGTTGCCGCATCAGACGAAAGCGGGCTGTTTATTTACATGTACACGGTTATTGTATTGCGTTACATGTTTAGTGAGTGGAACCTTTAAAGTTTTTCTTTTATTATTCATTGCTGCTTTCCCTTTTATCTACATTTGTTACAAACCCGATAAATGTATGAATAGTTAATACACTGTAGAATACTAGAATCGATTTCTGTGACAAATATGCCACAGATCTTGAAGGTGTTTCTGAATGATATTCCATTGGGATTCAATATATCAAGATAATATTTTTTTCTCTTTCTGCTAAACAAACTCGGTTAGACAACACTGGGATAACGATCAAAGAATGTTACACCGACAGGGAACCGTCTAGAGAAAGCCGTCTATAAACTAGTTGTAGTTGACACGCGCATGATAGCTTGCGTAGGATGACCGCCAAACTTTCCATATAATGATGAACACGAACATCGGGTTATTACCGGTGGTTCCTGTAGAAAAGGAAAACATAGTGTTATATATCCATTGTAGCTTCGCATACTGCAAACAGTTCGTGAAATGGTCCCGAGGTTACGAAACCTTTCTGAGTACAAATTTGTGCTCAACTCAGAGTTTTGTTCAAACGACATGTAAATGTTTAGCTTCAGCACAAATTTATGCTCAGAAAATTTCGTAACTTCGCCGCCAGAGGATGTACACAGCAAGGTGGTGAGAGATTGTCAGCACTTGGTTTTAATACTCAGCGATGAAAGTGACGACCTTGTCGGCCACCTCGCATTAATCGCCATAATAGTCTCTAACTTCATTACAAATGTTCCACCAGGCCAAGATTAATGTTAACTCGTCATTGAGTTGGCCACATAGTGACAATTGACCTTGTTTCCCATCAATTCAGAGCAGTGTGATGCTTGCCTATATACAGATATATAACGGTAAAGAATTGGCGTATCTAAATGTGGACCCTGGGGTACATTTGTTTGCAGACATCCATGGTTATGTATCGGTCTGTGTTCACTTACAAGTACATCGGACATTGCTATCTGAATTCAATGATAAATCTTCAAATGTTTAGCTTAATGGATGAATATATAAATACCAATGGGAATATGAATAAAATATTTTGGATGACATTGGGACTAATTTACCACCGACAATGTGATCACCAATACATTGAATAACCCAAGAGATTGGAATTATGAGTGTAATAGGCAAATGTCTAGTTTTGTCTGCTACGGTACTTTCTCCGATTGTATAATAAGCAAATGTTTGATTTTATTTTCCATGTACCCTAGTGTTGGAAAAGGATTAATACTCATAATACAGTAAAATCATGACAAAATATAATTAATATATAAATAATATATAATAACCAATTTAGAATGTAATGCTTTCCGAGAATAATTACGGTTACCGCGAAAGAAAATGCTAGAGAAACTCCCTTTGTTCTATTCGTAATTAGTTTAGTATGTCAGTAGACAAGAACCAGCCTTGAGTGGATGCGCCACGGAACGGCTTCAGATTTCACAAAATTGTAGGCCTACTGTCTCATTAACATTTAGCTTTGATCATGCTGTCTATACTGGTATAATGCCATTTGGTATTAAATCTTGTTCTGCGAGTCTCAGATTTCCTGTGCTAGCTGGACTGGAGGCATCAATCACCTCGCACAGCGAGCAACATCCACCTCAACTGAGTGTAATTATGTATACGTATATTGCCAAGGATATAACGTTGTCATTGGTATTCATGTCGGCTCAAGCATGTTCTAAAAGCATATGCCTACAGTCAAAAACGTTATTTCTTTATGGTAGAAAAGTATAGGCAGCTCTGAGAAATTATGTAGACATTTATGAGTAAATGGCATGTGGACGCTAACACGACTTGAAATTATGCAAGTAAATAACTGTAATGTGTCCCAATGTGCGTCATACAACCAGACCAGCTTGGCCTATGCCTTTACCTTGGCATTTCATCAGTAAGTCGCGGTGAAGGTCAGGAAGACATCGTGGTGGTCAATTCCAGGTGACCAGTGCCTCTAGATGATCAATAGCTCTTGACCACCAGTAGACCTGGCATTAGCCTCTCAGACGACTGTCCGGCTGTCCGTCAACGATGACCGTGATCTATATGCGGTCACCATCCAGACACATGTACGACGAAACAGTACTACGATCGTTTTATGGATCCCATTCAGTTGATGACCGATTCCTATCTCATTAGGATATCGGTGTGTTAATGGTATCGCCTCTTGACATGCACCTTCTATTTATACACATATAGATGTTCCCAGGTCGTAAATTATTCTAATTGTTGACGAATCTTGTTCAAAGAAGGCATGATGCTTAAATATTGTAGGAGTTCATACTAGGTCACACGGCATGTGGGTCAGTTTTCCAATCAAATACTGTTTAATGGTACTCTACTATTTCTAGAATTGTGTCAGGCAAACACATTTACGTCCAAACATTAAACTTGAGACTGGTAGCATCATGTTGATATCGTGTGTCTTCATTTGCATTAATTATAATTAACAGTTGCTTATTGAACACACAATAATTATTATTTAGTCATTATGGAGAAACAATTAATTTTTAAAGTTTTCCTACTGTGACTGAAGTCAAGAGATAATGTAGATGTTCTATGGAAGTGATAATATGGATGGAAATAGTTAATGTAGAGGTCGATGTACAAAACACTTCCAGCATACGATGCCTGTAGATGTCATTCATACCCTCAACCAACAGCTCGTAGAATGGCAGTACCTTCGTGAAATTAATACATTGAGTGGCTCGGCCTGTGTGGAAGAGAATGACTGCCATAATACAGTAGCGATACACTATCCCGATATACAGTTGAGTTCCACATCATCATGCAGTGAATGGTACTTGAACCATTTGAGCATTAGCGTGCAGTTTATGATGCATACATAAGTTCGACATCATTATACAGTGCACGATACATGAACTAGTTCGACGTCTACTATAGTAATCACACAATGAACGGTACATGAACCAGTCATCATGCATAGTATAGCCGTATATATATAGTGCACCATGAACTATCTCGACGTCGTCATCTAGCAAATGAACGGTACATTAACGATTCTCGACGTCATCAAGCATACAGCTTATACATGAACTAATTCGACGTCTACTATAGTCATCACACAATGAATGGTGCATGAACCAGTCTCGACGTCATCATGCGTACGATACACGATACATGAACTAGCTCGAAGTCTAATCACCACACAATACAATGAACGGTGCATGAACCAGTCTCGACGTCATCATGCGTACGATACACGATACATGAACTAGCCCGACCTCTAGTCACCACACAATGAACGGTGCATGAACCAGTCTCGATGTTATCATGCGCACGATGCACGAGACATGAACGAGTTCGAAGTCCTACATTCACTTAACCCAACGAGGACAGGAAATCAATTTGAGCGTGTGCTATACTGGATGCTTCTGCGAGCGGTCTTAATGAGAACTTTTCCAATGCCGAAGTGTTCTCGCAGACCGTTGACCCACTTCTGTATTGTATGGCTTTAGATAATGACTAATGTTCAGTCCGTATATAAATGGACGCTAGTTTGGCCAGTTGGGATGCTGTCAGGTGAGCGACACAGAGAACTCGAGGAAGTGGCTAGCAGGAAGGACATAATGGGAAGGAAAATGTCTTCTATGGTGTCATTCTAACCATTGTCATTCAGGGATCTGGAACAAGAATACCATCATTCCCCTAAAGAAAACCAGACGTACTTATATTTCTATACAACACTACATACATATACATCTATATCCGTACGCCTATAGAGCATGTAGACAACTTCACTACAATACAGACATATATTTCCAATGTCTAGACACTTTCTGACAACACCAAGACACTCTGCCACTGGACCAATGCAATCAAACTCAATCAAGCAGCTAACTTGCAAAAATGCACCAATGTAACTGAGTACTCATGATTATTAGTATTACCAAAAAAAATATAAGTTATTTATTTTTTGGTCAAATCCTATTGATTTCGTGTTAATAAAAATATGATGAAATAAAAAATGTGTATACTGAGGATATCTATGACTTCGAAAGTATCTTGAAGATGAAATAACTGTCAAAATATACCGTAGTTATTATCACCCCCACGATCACGATACTTGTCAATGAGGTTTAATTATTTACATCTCATTGATTAGACGCCTTGTAGAAATCAATAACACGTATTTGTGTGCATGGTGTTATAGACATCAAGCATCAATTATTTATGTTTACCAAATTCAGAAATAACTGCATTAGTTCACTTACATAATCTGAACAATTCGATCATTAAACGAAATAGCGAACAATATGCTGAAAACACCAGACATGGTTTTATTAGAATACATAGTAGGGCCAATACGGAAACATGCGTTGGTCTCATGACGACATATGGTACTTCTTGTCTGTAAACAGACATATTGTATTGAAGAAGTGTGCTTTGTCCAAGTTTAGTAACAGAGGGCTATAGATTTACAACAATCCAGACCCAGTCGTCGTTACCTCATCATACAACGTTAAAGATTATTTTAGCGACAGCTGTGGCAGTAAACATTCACTTAATCTCGACTACATTGACTCCTATTGTTAATTCTGTGCTTTCTGTCGAGTTCTGTCGTAATATTACGAATAATGTGCCTTAATACGCTACTAGAAATTGATCCGACTGGTATGCGTAGCTTACTTGATATGTTACACTGTCGTTGTTATAACTAAACTTGATATTTTTTTCTCATCGTGTTTTAGCAGTGGGTGGGTAGAAATCTGACGGTGATATTGTGAGTTATCTCTTTTTGACCTCCATGTGTCTTAAACGCCGTTGTTAGTCGTAAAGGTTCTGTGTAGTTGTAATGAAATGTTAAAACATACATGATGCTAAAACATCACTCTAATGACACACACACACGCACGCGCACGCACATACACACACACACACGTGTATATAAATTATTATATAAATTAATTGTTTATATAGATTTGTTTTTCTTCCAGTCTTTCAAGCCTTTTTTACTTGGTATATTTTCTTTTGAACGTTAGTTTAAACGTCCATTACTACTAGTAACTACTACTACTACTACTACTACTACTACTACTACTACTACTACTACTACTACTACTCCTACTACTACTAATACTAATACTACTAATACTACTACTAATACTCCTCCTCCTCCTCCTCCTACTACTACTACTACTAGTACTAATCAGTCCATAATAACATACCTGTATAAACACCAAATCGGTGTTCTTGCAAATGTGTTCTTTCGTAATTTCAAGGATCGGTGCAAATGATGGCAGGTGTTTGAAAGAAAAAATATTATTCCCCAAACAATGCCGACTTTAATCAATCCAATTAAAATTTAATTTTGGTTCGTTTCTGCTAGTACCCAAGAACAAGATCAAAGAACCCCGTTTGGGATTATTTTTTTGTCCCCATCGACCTTTTTATAACTCTCGGTGACGCAACATGAAGACAATAGGCGCAGAATCAAACAGAGAGCATTGATATACAACTGATATTCCACGTCACGATCGCGCTGTAGCCAATTCTCACAAGATCCTTTGCTATGGACTGGTTATTCAGATCACGTGCGCCACCTTTTTCACCATAGACGCGTATCGTTCAAATATCAGTCGTAGATACGATTGGGTTTTACAAGAAGCTGTTTGATTGGCTAATGGACGAGTTCAAGAAAGGTCACTGGGAATAATATGCATACGGACATTCCTTAGATATTTTTATTGGAGTGTATCGGAAATAGAACCAAGAGGTGTGCTCATAATATTGGGATATTAATACCTTTGACACTTCATTTAATAACATGTAGGGGTCCCACGTTTATACTATAAGTATTAGTGATGTCAAAGGAAAGGCTTCACCCTGTTAAAGAAAATTAATTTAATCAGGAGTCGCTATTGTAACTGTATGTCATCATTCATGTAGTGAAACAGTGAATATTATTAACAAACCTTTATTTATAATTGTTGAATTATGATGGATATGTCGCATGAGAATCATCAATATGTTAGACCAGACAGGTGTACAATTCTTCAACGTTCATGGACTGATGGTTTCAGATTAGTTAATTCTCCCGGACATCGACAAATGGACAAACAGACGGCCTTGACTTTCACGATTCTTCCTTGATTATCAGAACCAGGTGAGCTACCATTCCTATCTGTCTAACACGTTATAGGCTACTATGGACAACTGATAATCAATTATTATCAAAGACAATAGCATAACATAATTACTAACAACAAATTCCTGAATATTTAATGACACGAAAGGACGGTTGATTGAAAGAATGGACTCATGCGATCATTTTGTTTTATACACTGCTGTGTGTTTTCCAATAGGAACGTAAATCTAATCCGATCACACATTTATAGTAGGAGATAAATATAGAGTGTAAGTGAATGCTGTTATTTTATATTAAATATTCATAGTTTAACAGTTCGGACATTTCCACACAGAGGAATCGACACGTTGTGTCTGTGGATTAACACGTCTTGGACACGAGCTTTGTGTTCCCACGTCAACTTCCATACCAGCTCTGAATGACGTCCTCTGACACACAGCCATCCTCGAAAACCCAGGCCATTATGACTACACTAACTTTGACGGAGGTTAGTGTAGTCATAATGGCCTGTGTTTTCGAGGATGACACACAGTGTCCAGTGTCTCATTCCAGGAATCGGGAGCTGCAATGAGTCTGGGTTCAAACTGGAGAAACAGTCAAGTGATCTGTAAGAATGACCAAGCCCTGCCCATTATTATCATGTTAATGTTTTGTACCGAAACATCCCAAGTTTGTTTGTTTGCAGGTATAACGTCCTTGTTATTTTGCTTGAATTGTGTGTTGTTGTTTTTTGTTCTCTATTCATCAGGAATATGACTACAGATGTGTCTTAACTGTTGATGTTCTCACCAATAGTACACCATAGTTCCTCGCCGGCCATTGGTGCACGATCTCCAGCAAGGTATCGTGTCTCTTAGCTCCCCCGTGAGACCAGAAATACTCTCGTAGCCATATGATCTCTAATGCATGTGGATCGGCCACACTTACGAGAGAGCTATACAGTAGTCGAGTCATAGTGGATATGAGCGCTTCGAGAAACGATACCCTGGTCATGTACCTACAGTGCGTGCCGTAACATCTCCCGTGCCTCTGGTACTGGTATGACTACTTGGTATGTCGATACCACATGCTCGCGAACACCTTCTGACTAATTGCATGTTTCTTGGGGTTACTTACCGTGATGCCTCCTGCACCCACCTCCCCCACCTCCCCCGGACAGTGCCCTCTCCCGGCCAGACGTACCGGGTCAAGGTCTATACCTCAGCGTCTTATCTTGATATTATTAACCCTATCCATTACTGGAGGCAACTGGAGATGCCTTAAAGACCAATCCAGCAATGATAGGGTTAAGGTACTTCTCTGGCGCAGAGGGAAGACGTCCTACTTCTAAACAATATGTCTATTGTTACAACAGACATTCCCAGACATTTCTATATACATGTATATATAATCTATATCTATAGGCCTATATAATAGCATGTTATAAAATGTTATAATTGGATCTGGCTGAAAATGTAATGCAGTCATGATGATAAACACTTTATGCAAAAGGCAAACACTTCAAAAGTAGGTAACAGTATATTGTTATCAATACTTTATAGATCCGTGAGCAGATGGAGGAACCATATATATCCTTTTATACTAGCTTATTCGCTACGTCAACTTGCGCTGTGTGTGACTGGGCAATATGATGCGGGCTATTTTTCTTATACTAATGTCAACATTGGATGTTGAGATGACGGTGAGAAGCATTCCTGTGCTTGACGTCTACGACGTCTTCTACTGATAGTCCTCTACAGGCAGTGGTTGGTCAGTGACCTTTGCTGCAACTTCCAGAGACGTTCAGACAGTAAGCGCTTGACTGACTGGGAACAATCCCACTGAGAACGCACAGAATAAACACCGATACCTTATACGCCCAGCGCAAATGCGATTTGGAAAATAGACATGTTCAGATCGGTAATCAAGGGTCGGTTGATTTTCTGTCGATAATTATATTTGACAAACAGAAATGTTATATGCAGCTCAAATTTATGACGTCATTAGTTGCCATGACGAATCAATGAAGCGACGAGCATGAAGATCGTGAGAGCTTGACCTACATGGAACTCATTCTTCACGTAGGTTGGCTTTTTTGCAAAGGAGTAAATGAAATCTGTCAAATACACAAGTTGGTCTTGATTGCTGACATTATACAATTCTCCTCACGACTCGTGCTGATTGCTTTCGCTTCAGCGGACCAATCAAGTGTCAATTACGTCACTTCCGGCGAGAAGAAATTGAGTGAAATCTTCAAGTTTTGATTGACACTGGATACGGAGTCAATTGAAATGTCGGATACAGATAGACGCTATTGTTTTCCATTCCATGAGACGTCTTTCCTACACGTCTCCCGAGACGTAGCCATTGATCGACCGTCTCGTCCTATTCCAGAACAAGACATCCCGGTACACTTGAACGCTACATTTCATTTGCTCGCAGTGGACAGATGAGCGCCAGGTCTCGTCTTTAAACTGAATGTCGCTGATGTGAACGCGGAGATGAGAAGAGACGACACGTACTATTGGGGTTCCTGCAAGCTATATGCTTCAATTGTGACATCCTTCCAGATCCTCGTGGTTCCGTCAAGCTTTGAAGTACAGGCGAAGGGGGCAGTTTATTTACTCAAATGTCAATTATGACTTGTGAAATAGATTAATTACGTTGACAAAGCCCACACATGAAAGACGAAATAAATAGCGAGGGGGCAACATTTTAATTAAAGAATATCCTTTTTAGCCTGACAGCGTGATGGATTTTGATCCGGAGTACAGGCTTGTGTTCGGGATAATTTTACTTAATTTCATCCTGCTGATCGCCTCTGCTCACAAGAACCCTTTATCTCAAGCAGTTCTGGCCGTGGCAATCCACTTATTACCTGGAATGTCCTATAACACAAGCACCTACTGCAGAGCTAGGGTCGTGTGGATGCGCTACCAAGCAGGCTGTATAATGAAATAAGCTTAAAGCCTGTTTCCACCTTGCATCACTCACAGCAAACTATAGATACAGAGACGAGAAGAGTTAATTGACATATCGTTGATGGGATGATTGTCAATAGAGATGAAACTATCAATTAGTGGATATATTTATGAAGTGAGAGAGTTATGTAATAGAGTTGAAAGTATCAATTAGTGGATATATTGATGAAGTGAGAAAGTTATGTAATAGAACAAATATTCTTGCATAGGCATGAGGAATTGGCAACATCCATGTAGGGTTCCTAAATTCCTATATATACCGGTACTAGTAATACAATCGAGTATAGATTTGTGATAAAGCATACACTTTGTCGGGTTTTTTAAAGTATATATTAACGGCGTCCTTGCGTGCTACATAGGTAACAATCTCATCACGATATACTGGAAAAGAAAAAAGCAACAAAAAATACCCCCTGTAATACATCAAGCTGTCGTATTTTATTTCAATGTTGTTGGATAAAAAAAAAATAACAAACCGTACTAATAGAGTACAAGATATTTATTGCACACCAGGACTGCGTTTAGGTAAATGAAGGAAATAGACTAGTGGATGGCCAAGTCAATCTTGGAATAAGGAACAAATTGCAAAACAGGTTCTAAATTAATGTATGTATGTATTTTCCAATGAGATTCGCTCACCGTTGGACCCTCTACCTATACAAGAGTGGCTTTGGCGAAGGTATACAGACATCCCATCTGACGCTTCCTGTAACTCTAAACGAAGATTGTACAGCCAATCTAACGATCCGTGGATGTTCAACGTATCTCGTTTTATGTCTGCATGCCTCATCTTTAACTCAAGAAAAACATGGTTGCTTTTTTTTTCAGAAGAAGGGGGAGGGGGAGGGAGAGGGAGAGAATCTCATTTCAGCGGTTTTCTGCTTCCCTTCGCGGTTCTGTGTCTTCTCTTTACTTCTCCTAACTCTTCCAGTTGTTCACACTCGTCACCTCGTGTTTACTGACAAGCATTGGATGGTCCACACGATCACCTCACCGTGTACCACTCCTCCCTGAGTTGTCAGTTTTCGCCCCGAGGATTATAGACTATGTCAGATCTCGTCACAGACGTGACTCTAGTTCCCATTCACGAAAACGCCCATGTCTTCTTCACAACACTCACCAGAAACGCTCACAAAGATTGTTGTTGTATGTGTTGGATCCGTGTCTCGCTGTGGTCTTCCATTCTTCCGTCTGATCTCATGGTCTGATGCCGTCGGGAGAGCCTTGTTTCCAAAGCCTACGCGAGTAAACGTGCACGTGGAATCGGCTGCTATTAGTATGTGGGTATGGTAAATATAGCGTCAGGTAAGAGGATCAAATGACGATGGTTATCACCCGACGTGCTCGAGACGGCCGGAGGATTGCGCATCTGTCGAGACACGTGCTATCTCGTCTTGAAAGACAGACGAGAAAAAGCTGGCTTTCCCCCCACAGAACGCCGAGGCGACCCGCTACTAGGAAAATAATCTCTCTTGTGTCAATATTTGTGTTAATCGGTGTCGAACTGATGAAATTCGCAAGAATAAAAGTAAGATGTATTGATGGGTGAAAGTATATAGCAAGACAGATAGAAGCGTTAATTTTAACCTGAATTGTATAGGCTTACCGGATGTAGGAATTTGAAGCAGTACCAGGGGTGCAGTCATAGCGAATAGACAGTAAAGCTGTTGAGAAGGGATATTTCTATTTTAATATTTTATTAATTTTAATTTTAGTTTCAATAGACTATGGTATGTTCTGTGGGCCTGTTGCCAGTGATTTTGAACAAATAAACTCATTCAAAAGAACAAATGTCAGGATAATTCAAGTTGACAGGTTAATTTGCCAACGTTGTTGCTTCACAACAGCACTACGAGATATGACAACAACATGACGTGATATGACAACAACATGACGTGATATGACAACAGACAACAGAAGCGATAACACAACAGATAACACAACAGATACAGCACGTGTCGTTTATGAATACTGTTTCTAGCCAGTCGATAATCTCTCAATTATTCGCGGCACTAATATAGATCACGCCACAAATTATCGAAGGCGTCATTACGCAATTATATCGTTGTCCATTTACGCTGTAAATCCAGGTCCGGGCAACAATGAGAACAGCTCGGGTGAGGATGATGACGATACAAAGTCATGCATGGGAAATACCACCACTTCACATCCCGCCGACAGATTACGTGATCAAGCTGTTAGGATATCGGCAAATGAAACAGCTAAATGCCATCTACAGTGCAAACGTACCTCTTGGTACCAGAGCTAGTCAAAGTAACAGGCCTCCTATATCGGTGGTGGAAGGGTGTTGTCTCTGTAAACATGTGTTGCTATTGGTGGTGCTCGTTATATAGCTGCGGAAGTATTAAGAGTAGTCGTCGACGACGTGGTACACGCTGCTAGTAGTAGTAGTAGTAGTAGTAGGCTATTAGTACTACTAATAGAAGTAGTTATAGTAGCCTAGTAGCAGTAGCTGTAGTGGTATTATTATTATTATTAGTAGTAGTAGTAGTAGTAGGCCTAGTAGTAGTAGTAGTAATAATAATAGTAGTAGTAGGCTAGTACTACTACTAATACAAGTAGTTATAGTAGCCTAGTAGCAGTAGCTGTAGTGGTATTATTATTATTATTAGTAGTAGTAGTAGTAGTAGTAGTAGTAGTAGTAGTAGACGCAGAGGAATGTCCGTCGTACTGTGATGTGTGACAGATCAGACAAGGTGATTCATTCTACCTTCTTGTATTTCGTCTAGTCGCAGTATTTACGAAAATCAAACATTTCTTATTGCAAGAAATATAGCCTACTGTTTATGTCTGTTAATTTATGGACAATTAGCCGCATTTGATAATTATCTTATCATATTATTCTTCTCGTAAATATGACTATCGTGTCTTACTTCAACTGGTGCTATATGCCACCAGATATAGGAACACTGAAACAGAATACAGTAGTACCCTCTCTCAAACCTTTGCCCCAACTCTGATTTAGGTCTGTATGTTGTATATTGCAGCAATTCCGATCAGCTGTGACCGTCGATTGATAATCAGCTTCGCCGTGTCGGGAACTCCCGAAGTCAACAAACCTTTACCGGGAGGAAATAGCGACGGAAATTGGCAACATATCTAAGACCGACACCATTTTGGTGAGCCTACCCCTTAGATGCGGCTTTCACCCTAGGAACAGATGCACAACAGACGACAAGATGTTGCCAAACGGTTCGTGGCGTGAATTCTTTGCCTCGGCTTTGAAGACCTGTGCCGCAATCCATTGGGTGGACACCGACCCCCCTCCGTCCGTCCAAGCACTACGCCGACATCCGGGTAATCTCCAGCAAAGACCGTCACCGCAGAACTCATTATCCGCCAGTTAATGACGTGTTCTCCGCGCGCAACATGTAGCTTATAACCGTACGGCGCGCGCCACTGTTTGGAAGTGACAGCAATCGTAGGATTATCTGCGTATCTATCACTAAGCCGGTTTAATATTCCCCAAAGCAAGTTTTCACCGTGTTAGCCAAGCTGGACCGAAACGGACAATTGTCAAGGCTGCAAATCGTGTAACAGTCCGGCCAGATGGCTGTGTTGTGATTGAGTGTATTGTCTCGCGTAATCATGTGAATGACAGTAACGTATGTTACCCTATCGTAATTGCACTTAGATACCGGTTTGTTTTGAATTATGTCAATAAATAGATAGTGTGTTACACGCTTGGGAAAATTTACTCTACAGATGAAGCTTTTTCAAATGCGTGCATACTGCACACACAAAAATGTAGGCAATATGTAAAATAGTATAATGCTATAGAACGTATAGTATATATAATGCTGCTAATGTTGGTGTTGCCATGGAGTTCATCTAACAAGCTTTCTTCAATACTGACGTCAGTTGAAACTATCCTCCTCCTTCTGCTTCTTTTTATTCTTCTCCTCTTCCTCTTCTTCTACCCCTCCCCTACCAACACTCCTCCTCCTCTTCTTCTTCTTCTTCTTCGTATTATCAACTGACTTTTAACCTTCAACCTTCTTTTTGCATTAAAAATGCACACGCTTACGTACACTATATCATAGCATACAGTGATATAATGTCCACGCATATATACTTCAGTCGTAGAGAAACGTCTTCAAACTCCTAAGACTGCCGCTAAGAGATTACTAGTATTCCTCAAATGCATTTGTTCTGTTAACCATAAACGTTCTGAGTTGAAATACCTTTAGTTGGGCTATACTTATGTATAGAGTGCGATGCTTTTCAACTACAGCAATGTCGGAGTTAACCTGGAGTGTTTTAACAGCAATTAACTCAAGATGTTCCACTTTGGAATTACCGTAACACGGAATGTAATGGCTACTCAATTCTTGACGCTGTCGAAGTATCTGTACTTAAAGATGCAAAGTGAGATGTACGTGTGAAGATATAAATTTGAAGACACAATATTGTACATATAGGTTTCTAACTATTCGGTATATATTTCTGTGAATAGGTTTATATTTGTTACATATTTATGTGCACAGGTTTTTAAATATTTGGTATATTTTTCTGTGCATATAGTTAAAAATAATATTTGGCATACTTTTTGTTAATATGTTTTTAAATAATTGGTATTACTATATTTATATATTTATGTGCACATGTTTTTAAATATTGTGTATATATTTCTGTGAATATGTTTTTAAATATTTCATATATATTTCTGTGCAGTTTTTTAAATAGTTCGTATATATTTCTGTGTACAGGTTTTTTAAAAATATTTCGTGTATAAGATTTAAAATATATGGTATATTTTTCTGTGCAGTTTTTTTTAAATATTTCGTATATATTTCTGTGCATATGTTTTTAAATATTTCGTATCTATTTCTTTGCACACATATTTCTTATGCATGACATATAGGATGCCAAGGTTATTCCTTTGATGCCATGGCTTCTCAGTACTAGTTGATTACATATCGATATTGCGTTGCCGTGTGTCTCGTGTGGAGAGTGAGTTTTCTTATTACTTGTCTGGAAGTTACCCACTTTCAAATCACGTTACTCATCATAACTGGTCCAGGGCCTCATCGATTAGATGTCAATCGATAATTGACTAATATAACACCAGGTCCCGATATACGCGAGGCTTTCCCTGATAATCGAACAACAGTGAGCACAGGCATCTTTCTTGCTCAACCCTTGTTCTCGTAACAATTTAAAGTGCAAGCTCAGTTTAATGTATTCTCCGAATTCCTTTGTGGGGTAATTATAAAAACCACAAGAAGCAAACAGGATTTGACGTCTAATCAATACTCCTACATTTAGCACAGTCTGGGATATTTGAAGTAAATTATGACATTTAGTGTTGATAACCTCCTTTTATTTCTAGATGGATCCGCGCGGATATACACTGGAATGGATGTGCTTTTAGAGGGATGTAATTAGCATCATTTGTAGGAGAGAGCTCGAAAATAAGGAATAATTGATGGCGATTCACATCGAGGCAGGAATCCGAATGGCGTGGCCGTCAAATCTTTTGTGATTTTGAAATACCATTATTGTTTACATAGATGGCATATTTCTTAGAAAATATAATATTGTTCTCAATTTGTGGCCAATATAATACAATACAGACTAGACTGTATATATATTTTACCTGAGTAAGCGCTATAGCTTATTCAGGGTATCCTTTCACAAAGCTCTCGTCTCCGCTAAGAGACCAAGCGCTCTCTTTCCAACTTGTATTATCCTAGCTATTGGCAAAGATTTGGTCTCTTCGTGAATAACAGAGCTTTGTGAAAGGGTACCCAGTTAACGTTAATGGAAAAAACAAAACATCCACGCCATTAATTATAGATCCCAAAAGGGTAAAGACGACTCTTAATTGCTTGTATTGAAAGCATATATATAGCTGTAATGGATTCCAATGAAATGTCAAACATATATATAGTATAGGCCCTATATCGAGTTAAGTTGATATTTTACAAAGGAATCATATATTGTTGTTGCTGGGTGTGCTATTTGGACCGATACATACAGTAGCCTGGAGTAGGTCTACGTTAACCCACACACAAAGGTAGAATGCGAGTTTCCTACAAATACCTGGAAAAAACCCAAGACGAGGGTGGTATTATAATTAACAAAGATGCAGTAATTGCGCTATTGTCGGCATGTATACAGAATATGTGCGTGTACATATCTAGCCTATGTGTTGTTTATGTGACATTGTCGAAATTGTATTCCATCCAAGTCTACGTCTAATAAAGTCTACGTAGGTACATTAATTTATTTATATTAAAGTATATATACGTAATCCTGCGATACAATATATCAGTGAATATATATTATATATGTTTTGTCAAGACTGTAAACTAATTTACGAAATAGCGGAATATAATAGGTAGGGCCTAAATAACGTAACAGTTGTTTAGGCTACTTCATCTCATCCGTGGAGGCGACTTTCTACGGCCAGACATTTCTTATTGAAGTCGGTTCAAGCCCAGGTGAATGTTTCACATTTTGTTGACAAAGAAAATGCATATTTTTTTCCTCTACTGAACGAGTGAAGCCGATTGAAGGGGATGAAATCGGGGCAACAAAAGATTTCAAGAACGCGCACCTGCGCCTCCGGGTAAAAATCCAATTGGTTGACAAGATTCTAACGTGGCGCATGCGCAGTATGTCAACTTTACTATGAAAGCCTGTTCTCATCTGAGGTCATAATATTCCCTACCATCTGTCGCACTAGTCAGTCTTTCAGCCTCGCGCGAACAATGTGTATATAATGAATTCTGGCTAGCAAACCGCCAGCTGTTTCTTCATCATAGCTATTGAAAAACCTGAATGCCAATACAGAGTGTGGTACGCCGTAGCGTTGTAGTATGAGCAGCCGTACCGTAGCAAATTAACTGGTTAAACGTTAAGAAAGGAAACCCAGGTATAGATTTAAGTTGTAAGATTTAGAAAATATTACACTATATCATGTCATGGTAAAATAGGCGAATGCACGTGCTTGTGGTTTCAATATGAATATGCATTCCGTATATTGACAGTTATCATAGCAAAATCATACTAGTATCACACACTCCACACACACATACACACCACAAACTATTCTCTCTATATATCAGTACACCTTGTTTAATCTCGCATCTGGGGTTTAAGGTTGTATAGTAATTATTGCATTCCTTTATAAAACATGCAAGGCGAAAGGTGCGATCTTTATAACAAGAACCACATGTCCTATATAGAATGGAGCTTCCCTCAGCCAACCGTCAAAATATCATCATTCACTTTCTCTGCCCAAGCAATAATATGAAAATTCTACGATCTTGACGTGGGACGACTGGATACATACACGACGATCCAGTTTTTCTTATCAATTTGGATCCACGGTCGGTTCCTTCATACTCGCGCATCCCCGTGGGCCCGGAACAAGACCTATGCACCTTCGACCAACCGAGCTATGTAGGCTGGGAAACTAATAACTGGAAACATATCTCGTGTGTAGCTCCCTGACTCATACACAAGCTTTATCTATTCCCATTCTGTCGTCGAGAATCCTCTGGGGATTCGCGTCGACGGGGAAACCGTTGGTTTCGCAGAGAAGAGAGGAACAAGGCTGGCTCTACCTTGCAATGGATCTGTATTCTTTGATGTTGCTTCACGCATTCCACGTGTATTATAGCGTGCAACATGGGACTTCCCTACACACGGTGTGCATGGCAATTGAAGATCTGCGACATAGAATACCAAGACATAAACCATTCACTTGTCCGGTTTCTACATTATTTCGATCTCGTAGTTACTATACGTGCACTTGGGTGTTCCTTGCAGATTCTGACGTTTATCAAACAAGAACAAATAAAATAAAATAACGATTCAACCCGATAGAATATGACATGTGCATGGCAATGACTTTTGCACATGTGATAAATGGTTAAGATTACAGTATAGTAGAGTTAATAGATTGCTACTTTTTCTTCTTCACGTCAATTCAATTCCTATCGTACGCGACTCAAAATGGAACCTGTACATTTCTTTACAGTACTTCAATAAACAGTTAAATAATATGCACATTATATAAACATGCACACCCAATAGTACGTTCCTTGCCCGCCTACAAACATTCCGGCTTTACGGAATTAATTATACATAAAACCAGATATTTCTCAGACTACTTTCCTGTAGTTGAAGGCTGTATGATGTGCAAATTGGGTACAGCTTGTTGAACGCAAGATTGGCTTCTAATTATAAGCAGTCGAGGAATATACTCCGTGAACGTGCAGGAATTCTGAAATACCCAAAATATTTTTGCCATAAAGGTGGGCCATTCAGATACTAGTAGTGCAGGTGCCAGAGATCTGGATTAAAACCTACATAAATGCCCACACCTGGTGAAGGTCCCCTGTGCCACCCACAGTAGAATTGATATGTAATCATAGATTAGGCCCCAAGATTACAAAATGTTTTGAGTACGATTTCATGTTCAAGCCCAAATGTTATATGGGGATTTGTGAACAAAATGAGTTGAACATGAAAACTCACTCCAAACTGTATCGTAATCTGGGAAAGAATAATGGTCTATTATTTGAATTTATTTCTATAATAATTTCTATTTTGGTATTATTAATATTACTTCTCTTTAAACTTTGATGTTTGCCTGTAATAAATGCATTAGCGATATAAATGTATTGCTTTGCACTATGTAAATCATTCTGTATTCAATGATCTAATCAATAATATGCATTAACCATTTCCTGATAAGAGAAAACATGAGAAGCCTTGAAGATAAGCAATTGCTATTAACACTCTCCATGCTGAAGACAACCAGTGATGCCATAAACAGATAGTGCTTTTGCCTAATCCAGCAGGGAGAGGGTTAATCTACCAGAGAAATTAATTTCAGGGCACTTTGACACAGAAATTGAAAAATAACATTCACATTTAATATACCATATTATTATTATGAATATATCTTCATATTGTGTGCATAAATAAATTGATTCATGTAGAAATTATGTATGTATTAAATTACCAGACTAAATATCAATATAGTCTGCGTTTTGTATTATCAACATGTGATGACAGTTCTATTATGCAATGTTTTCTTGTATGTTCAGCAGCTGTTACTTTGATGATCTCATAGTTTTATCTTGCTTCAAAAGCTTGGATTTATTAAAACTGAATACGACAGGAAAACAGATTGTGTAATGTGTTGCCAGTGTAACTAATAACCCTGTGGCATGTAGGATTGCACGTCCCCAAGCATTTCATTAAAAGTATCAACATTACTGTTAATGACAACCATTTTATCCAAAATAAGTGATGATTCTAGCGATTTGATTGGTTGAGGCGTCCAGTAAAGTCGTACCACCATGCCTAAAGAAAGTTGCTTTGTGTTGTCCTCCCCCTATATCCAGCCCGTCAGTTGGGATGCAGCAATCTACCAAGTTGTTAATACTAAAGACGTCCCAGGTTATGACGAGCTGTTCACACAAACAGCCTAAGTCTATCTTCAATTAGCATGTTAGTAGCCACACTTCTGTCACACAATCAGGCAATCTTTATACACTGTACTCAGTTGGACAATCTGTATACATTTCTGTATACTGCACTGGGGGAAATCCTTTGCTTTCACTATTTAATTCAATAGACAATTTGGTATACTAGCAACGCTATATGCAAATTTTCTATTTCGCTCTTGATGAAGTGCAAATTGTGTTGAATAAACTGCTTTTGAATGCTTTGAGCGCATTGCAATGTTTCTTCTGGTCAAAGTAACTGGTACTTTGCAGCAGTATGGAAAATATTCCGTTCTTAAAACGAATATCAAATGAATTACAAGTACATATTTTATTTCAGCATGTAAAACAGACTAGTTTGAAAATCGACAGTCATCTGAAATATTATATAGTTTTGCATACATGTTCCAAAAACAGAAAAAAATGTTTCTTTCAAGGTCAGCATGACAAGCATGTCAAGGTCAGCATGACAAGGTCAAGGTCAGCGTGCGCGATGGGACATACAAGGAGCATGCACACTTTTGGAAGGAGATAAATGATGGTAAAATAAAATTTCTTGCAAGTTTTTATTTGTGTAAATAGTTTCACATGTAAAAGTACAAATATTGCAATACAACTGAAACTACGAGTAGGGACAACAGCTCAGAGCCTTTTTGTCTTCAGATTACAACAATACATACTGCAGGAAGGTCAAGGTCGAGATAGGAGACAGAGGAGCGAACATTTTGATTTCATGTCTACTGATTATTTTAGTGACTGGGGACATGACAAGCTACTACAAGTGGTACAAACGCAAAGCTTATAACGCACACAGAGACAGTGAAATTGAAACTCTAAACTCATTGGGTGGGACTTTGTGGGGGTTCTGTTTCCACGCCTACGTTAATCGGACAGGACGAGAGAGGTACATACCCCTCGGAGAGAGATCTACCCCGACAGAGTCCAACCCTAGGTCATCAAGTCCATGGAATGAATCAAGAGAAAAAAATTCTCAAACAAGAAAAAAAACACTGAACAAGAAAAACGTTGAAAAACTCTCAAGAATACAATAAAATCTATTAAGATGAAACTATAAATTGAATAAATCTATTTGGGAGATGGGGTTGGGGCTACACTTGGAGTACAAGATATCCCGGCCTCCCTCCCAAACTCCAGTGGGATACTGAAGACAAATGGAAAATTCAAAGAGTGAAATAAGAATTATATATTATCCCAGTCAAACAATCATGCACAACTTTTGTCTGATCTTAAAAGACTATGAGTAAATAAGATGGTAACATGTGCGATTTGAACAGCACGGTTTTGAGAACATGGAACAGAAATGTCTACTATATACGTACATATATAGTTAGCACTGGTAGGGAAATTGGCACATGATTTTACATGTAAACTGGGGGTGTTGGCTCGGAGATCTCGACCAGCAACAAGACTAGAACTGCCGGTCAGATCTCTGGCCTCACACAGTTGTCATAAAACAAATAACACTGACCGCTGTTTTTTTGGAGTCTCCAACAATTAAAATGGGTAAAAGGGGGTTGCATAATAACTGGGCCAGTAGGCATACAATGAGACGTCGGTTTGGAAGTCTACGTAAAAGAATATTTGCTGTCCGTCCATAAAATAGAACAATTATACGTCATAAACAGTTTCCAACAAGACTGCCAAAACGCTTGCTCCTTGCAAAAGGAAGCGATAAATGTTCCAAACATATATTCAATGGGTTTCTCTTATAGGTATAAAAACTTTTATAAACTTGGAGCTACTTTCACTCATCACAAATTGTCACTGTGAGATATACAGCATTGTTCCCACGTCAAATTTGTACATCGTTATCTGGGATTACCGTGAAGGCTTTCATCAGTATATACACAAGAAACCGTCTTATTTGGAATCACATAGAGCCATCTTATACTGGGCGTGTGCGACACTCTCCTATCTTATTTGCCCGCCCGTTCCTTCGTTCGTTCTCACTCCGGAATGTTTCAGACTTTCATCAATGTGTGAGGGGTTTCAGTCAACCATGACCAAAACAAATGAATTTCAAATTAAAACATGTTTCATGGAATTGATGAAGATGCTAGAACTATTGCATCAGATATACTTATATATATATAAATAATTATATATATATAATATATATACATATACATGAAATTGTGACCTTGTGACCTCTTCGGTAAATTAATCTTGATCGATTAAATAATCAGCTTTGAATATGAAGGTCTAAAACAGTATGGCTGGTCATAATTTGTCTATGAAAGTTATGCAAAACAGTTAAATGTGTAAATATATGAGATGGGATATCTCCAACAATTCAATTTAATACCTAACACAACAGTATCCATTTACTTGTCGCAAAAACATGCATTGTTATTCTCCAAATGCATGCATAAATAAAAGCAAAAAGAACCAAAGTAGAACTCAGTTTAATAAAGAATAAAGTAACGTTCGGAACATCACCATGCACTTTCCATTCCAACCAAAATCCAATCAAACAAAAGTTATCAATGATTCTTTGAATGCAGAAACTCTGTGAATTGTTAATAAAGTAGTTTTCCGTCTCACTAGATCTCTCTCAGATCGGTTGCTGTGTAAACGCTGCACGCGCCGATAGATCGAGATTTAGGAGGCATTCCGATTAGTAAAACACACTGTAATAAAATAAGGAAACAAATCGAGGCCTATCGAAAAGAGTAGGCTCATGCAAGACAAAACAGACACAACAAAATGAAATAAACCAAAATTTAATATAACCCACAAAAGAGGCGTGGATCCAAGATTATAAATAATGCAATAAATAAGAGGGACTGGGGGGCATGTGTATCCACAATACTGAAACAGTCAAAACTTGAGCTTGCTACGTGCGCCAGAAAGCACCTGTTCTCAAAACTAATAATAAATTATTATGCGATATGGTATTTTCCCCATCAGATCTGGGGCTTCCAGCCATTCTTCTAAGACACAAAAAGCTAGTTGAATATCAACACAAATATTAAATAGACAAAACTCAATATACACCAAAGAAATACAACCGAGGGTAAAAGGAATAAATTATGCACAGATATCATGAACATGAGTGGTATTGTTTTCGTATGCGTGGAGATTGTCCCATGATTCAAGACTGATAAGATAAAATGGAAAAAAAATTGACTCCATATGCAAGTTATCGTCATGGATTTTTTCCTGAATGTTACCATGGTTACCTTTCATCGGCAGTCAGTAACATGTTCGAGGTCCGTCACGACGTGTCACGCCGCATCGGCGACACACCACGGCACCTCCCGAGTCCGCAATTTAGTTGAAATGTCAGTCAGTCAGTTATGAATGGAGTGACTAGATGATGGGGGTCCCAGGCGAGCTCTACGCCTTGAACTTGTTGGTCTTAAACGACACTTGCAGTACGCGGTTTCCCAGGCTGAAGCCGTTTAGGCTCTGTATGGCCATCATAGACTCGTCATAGTTGGTCATGGTGACGAATCCGAACCCTTTACATTTCTGGGTCTGGAAATCCTTAATCACCTTTACGCTTTGCACAGCCCCGAAGGGTCCGAATAACTGCCACAAAACACTATCCTCGGTATCCGGTGCCAGGTTATACACAAAAATACACCACCCGGTCCCGTTGAGGGCGCTGGTCGTTGCTCCCGTCGCTGCCGATGCTGTGGGGAGTATGGCGTTGGGTATCAATCCTGAGTCCATCGGGGAGTATCTGAAACCAGAGGTCGGAGGTCAGACACGCACCAAACATTTATCTTTCAAAGAGCTAGTTTTGTTTCAAAAACTGCCTTGCCATACTCCATCTGATAACAGTGTCGTCACCTATGGGTGAAATATTCCTGCAGTGACATAAAATATTAATTCATTCTGATAAGCGTAGAGTGCATCGCACGTTATGTACTTCAAACTTCTCTGTAAACATGTGTGTACATGAACTAGTTCCATATTTCTTGCTATATCTAGAATATTTCAAGTGTTATACTTGGTAGGTAGAGTACGACACTATCAAATCCAAACTGAAGATGTATCTTTTCATGTGTCCCCATAGCTAGTTTCTTTTGTAGGCCAAAAACCGGGACAGTACTAATGTGTATGATTATTATTACCACTACTGCTTATTATTATTGTAGCCGGGTGTGATATAAGATGCTCCTACTGGTCTCGGCCAGCGGGGTTACCCCTTTGGCTCATTCGGTAGAGCGTTGGACTCACAATCCAGCAACTCGGGTTCGAATCCCAGGGTGATCGGAATGATCCTCCGTTTCATTATTATTATCATTACCATCATCAATATGATTGTTATTATTATTACCTCAGTCGGCTGGCGGTGGTGGGGTGGTGAATGGGTCCGTAGTACCGCCGGGTAGGGGACACGTAGGTAGCTGCCAATGCCAGGGGCGTCAAAGCTGTCATGTTTTTGTTGGAACTCGGGGAGTTTGCAAATTTCACCGTGATACCCTCTGTGGCGCCCTCTGGGATGTGTCCGTGTAACTTGTTGATTGCACGTTCTGCTTCCACACGCTGGTCGAATCGGATGAACCCCACCCCCTTGGATAGTCCTGAAAATCCAATCACCAATGGTTCAAGACAGGTGATAACACATACACTTGATGGCATATATTAACATTTAATACCATCTTATTTTGAGTGATAACATCAAATATATCACCATGTTAGAATTTACTCATTGATAATACATGATGGTATTCAAATCCATATAATCTGTATATATTTGTCACACTGATAAATTATGAATTATGCATATATTTAACATATGTATAACATTAACAACAAATATATTTCATCAAGCATAATAAGAAATACATACAAGCACAATTGGCTTATAAACCAGCCTGACGGGGGTAAATCATCACTGTTGAATGTTACCATGGTTACACATAATGATATATAAATGATGATTCAAACTATGTAATTACATTGAAATAAACGTGAAAACTAAATGCAAAAGTTATAAATAGAATGGAAGCCAACATATAATTGTAAAATATGTATACATGCCTAAACAAAAGATAATTATAGCAGGTGTAGCTTGTATTCAACTTCACATGTAGGTATTACGCAAGTACAGACCTACATCAGCTAGGCCAATAGCCAATGGGATGTAAGCACCATCCTCCCACAAGTCACGATTTCAAATTCAATATTGCTGGTTGGCCAAAACTATGACACTTTTCCAAGTTCAGGAGATCGTCCATCGTTCACGGAACTAAAACTTACACCCATCAACTTGGTACTTAATTCTGATGTAAATGCAATTTTTTTTGCATGCTTTCTATTCAGCTTGATTAGATTTACCAATCGTTAAGTCGGTTAACAACGTTAAAATTTCAACACATTAACGTCAGTTTTATCTTATTAGACTAGATTTTAAACATGTTATTTTTTCCTCATTATTTTCTTTCAATCTAGATTGATAATATTCTTTCAGATACGGTACTCAAAATTGTACATAAAAAATATATATATTTAAATGAAAGGGCAAAAAAATCTAAGTGAAAAACAACAACCTAATGAATACGCAAAATAATTATCGGAACAACATCCATGCAGATATCACGGTCGCTGGATATGCTGCTGAATTGAACATTGAAACAGTCGACTGACAGATAGCATATATAGGGAGGCACACGGAAACCATACGCATTATTACGCATGGTCGCATCCAATATATATATATGGCAATGATGTAGTAGCCAATCAAAATTGAGGGATCAAGTTGCACATGTATGTAAAAAAAATCATGCAGATTAGTATAAATAGAAAATGATGACTCAGCGAAAAAAATAATTAAAAATCAAACGAGTTTAAAACAACACATTCCAATCATGGTCCAACAGAACAGAAGTGGATTGATGTATTGGTCAACATAAACGAACTGAAACGACTGTGACGGACAGACGAACTGACGGACTGACAAATCCATCAGCATGCACACAGACGAGGAGAAAAGACTCTAACCTGTTGTATTATCATACAGAATTCTGGACGTAATTATCTTTCCGCACTGTGAAAACAACTTCTCCAAATCCTGTTGTGTCATAGCCTTGGGCAAGCCACATATATATAAGTTAGCACCCTTTATACTGTCACTACTGGGTCTGGCAAACGATACCTACAAGTAATTGTTGAATAAAGTAAATAAATGGACAAAATGAAATAGATCCAAGATGGAGTACCTGTGTTTTGGTCATAAAGTATTCTTGAAGTAATGATACTCCCGCAAGAAGAGAACAGTTTCTCCAAGTCCAACTGAGTCATAGATTTGGGCAAGCCACTAATGTATAGATTAGCGCCCTTTATACTCTCACTGCTTGGTCGAGCATAAGACACCTGAAAGTTAACGAAGAGACTTAAAATGCAAAACAAAACAGTGATGGAGAAATTAACAGGAGGAAATTAGGTTAAACGGAGAGTTTGGCCGAGAACGGAAATAAACATACAAAACTGAAAAAAAAGATAAAAAAAAAAGGAAAAAAAAAAGATAGCAGCTTGAGAATCAAAACAAAGGTTTTCGCAACTGAAGTATAAATCTTCTGCTGCACACCATTCGCCACTCTGAACAGATGGGATCAGATCGGAAGCCGAACGTGGGATCCACTCCAGTCTATTGCTTGCCTGCGATAAGTTCTCACCTTTTAATCTGGTCAGCTAGTCTTGTCACACACTTGTCCGTCTGTGTAGTGATATATACTCACCAGTGTGTGTCTCGCTCCAACGGACCAATCAAACTAAAGCTCTATTTTTTGTTCCCAAAATGCTGGTGTGATGCAATGTTCAAATGTGTGACTGTATGCGTGCATGTGTGTGTGTGTGTGTGTGTGTGTGTGTGTGTGTGTGTGTGTGTGTGTGTGCAGATGGTATGATTTATGATACTGCCCAGTGCAGCTAAAGACAATGATAATGTAAATCATGAAATTAATGCGTCACTAATTTAATGCGACTGCTAGATTTTAGACATAAATGCGACACCAATAAAATGTGAATGGCTATGTCTCCATTCATGTTTGTTCATCATTCTTACCTTTAATGCGCAGCAATTAAATGCAACAATACAGCAGTCGCATTTCTCGCATTAATATTCTGCTCGCGTTAATTTCATGATTTACAATATCGAAAAGTCCAACACAATGGCAGACTGCCATGGGAGAGTGTATTTCAAAAGTAGTTCTGGCAGTTTACGACCAATATCAATAGAATCGATCAATAACGTCTACCCTGGGCCGTACCATGTTTGTTTGTCCACCCACCCACGTTCCTCTGAACATTTGAACAGATATTTCATCATTGAAATATAGTCAGTGACTGGTGCAGAGCATGAAGATAACAAATAAATTAAATAAACTGAAAATACTTGGATGATTCTAGAGTTAGTAGGTGCTGGCAGACTAGTCTTGTGACTAACTTGGACTTGGAGGGTTGTTTTTACGTTGTATTAACATACATATTCAGTCGCTGGATTGTTTCCGACGGCATAATTAACACAGTCGTTAAACATCAACAATGAGGCACTCGATAAAAACCTGGATGAGCTCTATGGAAAACAAGATAGTCAAGAGAAGATTCGACAAAATAAATAATAACGTCTCAATTAAAAAGTTAATTCTAATGGTGATGCAATGTCCCATTACCGAACGTAAGAAGTAAAAAGACTCAAATGATGCAGTTAAAAAATTATGCAGTAATCGAAATGAAAAGTTACCGAAGACAAGGTTTATTACACATGAGTACGGAAAAGAAAGCAAATATGAAGGTACCTTAATGGTTTTGTTCTGTAAGCGCAAACCATTGAGTGTGTTGATGGCTTTCTCAGCATCTTCTATCCGCTTGTAGTTGACAAACCCATAGCCCAAACTTTGACCTGAAACAAAGAAAATCCATATTACTCATGCAGACTGAAAACATATCGTTGCAAACTAAACATTGAAAACGGTAATAAAAATAATTCATAACTCAAGAAAACGTTTTAATCGTTAAGAAAACTTTAACGAAAACTCATACCAAATACAACTGTTAACACAAAAGTTAAATTTTAGATTTTGTTATCTGTAGTGGCCTGCAGACAGGACAGATTGAGACTATGGTAATTCTATGGAGAGCTAGACATCTCGCAAGCATTCTGCTACAAAAACAAGCATGGAGAGGCAACATCTGAACTATCGAGTGTCAGTACGGGGGCTGCACTTAAGAACAACATCCAGAGTCAGTCCCATCTTGAAAAGTTCTTATCAAGGTAGATACCGCTCCATCTGCCATTGGTAATCAGTGGCGATGACCTCGAACTCAGCGACTATCTCCGTGGCAACAACATGAACGTTACAGATGAGAACTATCCGAGAAGTTAAGAAGTTAAGAAGTTAAGACTCGTGTTACGTTCTCTGCATAATGTGTGTTTAAATGATCATTTAAGTTTGTATGCACGTTGAAGCACTATAAGCACTATAAGCTTTAGTGAATGAATTCTGTTTGAAATTGTATCCATATTGTATATTATTTCATTACAAATGGTAAAGCAAGGACTTCAGAGTCTGGCGTACATACTACTCATGTCCACCGTTCAAAACTCCAAAAATTACTCACGCTATAAAGGTCATTTCTAGAAATGTTTACACTTACTGTTAAAAGTGGGTCCGCTCAAGCTGGTAATGTTCTTATGGCTGACGGCTGAATGAAGAGATAGATTTGACTTGTGTTACCATGGTTACAGCGTAATGGTACAGAGTCAGGCTTTCCATATATTCAATTAGTAGTGTTAATATGATCACAATTTTTTTTTACGTAATGATTTTCGTCATTTTGAATGTGGATTCCTGGGCTAAAAAAAATGAATTCCCTGCACAAACGTCAGAGCGAGATCACGTTTATTTCACTACAAAAATCATTTAGTTTCTCGCAGACGAGGAATGTTTAGAACTCGCTGCACAAAAATGCTTGTAGGAAGTGTGGGTCTCCATGGAATTATGGGAAATTTACAGCATTCCCCAGCCTAATTTATCTACCTACTATACGCTCTATCAAACAAGTAACAAGTAATTATATCACAAGAAGATCCAACACGATTTCAAAGTACAGAAAGATGAGGCTGCATTATGGTAAATTTCCAATTGCAAAGAAAACTATTTTTCACCGTACATATTTCTACATTCGAGTTGAGAAATGGAGGAGCCGAGACAAATAGAAATCCCCTGTGGTTCCGTTACTGCCACAAACATGAAATACAGCCCAAATGCACTGAACATACTACTGCTAACAGATCACTCTATTTCTGGCGCTTTGCTGCGAACCTACTCTGTAGCATACCGTTCGAACTGACAACTGCAAAAACAAATTCATTATTTATCGCAGAATACTGTCTACTAGTAGAGGGCCCTAGACTGCTAGCTCCCAGATCTGATGGCCCTACCGATGTCTGCAAGCAACGAGTCAAAATCAATTCCTAATGGCTGATCTGGCGTGGAGTGTCCGCACTAGTAGTACAGAGAGGCAGAAGGCCGGCTCTGGAGACCATTCTATTATGAGAATTCTCTGTACTGGAATTGCTTTAATTATATTGATCGCAGTGTGCGTCTGAGTCATCAGTATAAATTCCAGTGGTGTGACAAATGTTTACTCATAATATCTATCTAGCGTACAGCGATGAACAATGTGGCTGAACAATGAAGTACGGGGACTATCCGAGTCCCGACATATTAGCGAGAATATTTTAGAGAAATTAGTTCTATAAATATACAAACGTAATACGGTACCACCAGAAAGAATCAAATAAACCTCAACTTAGACAAATTTAGCCAACATTTTCATGGATCTAGATGAAATAATAGCATTGATGGAAAATTAGAGGGAGCACAAGTCTGGCAACATAAAATTGAGACACAATTAGTAATTACAGAACTGAGTTTGATAGAGTGTGTGTCTTGCATCAATTTACTAATAACATACAACACAAATCAACAAAAATAATATAGCTGTACTTTGCAAATGCACACATGATGTATTCTAGCCGTTTGTTAGCAGTTACTGAGTGACCCCATAAGCTGCTGCTTTGTGAAGGGGACAGCTGGTGACATTGTCAAGGCCGACACAAAGGGGTGCATGTGGCACGGAGAGAGAGAGAGGGATGGGAGAGGTAGGTGGGGGAGAGATAGAGAGAGGAAGGAGATAAATGGAGAAAGGAAGAAAGATAGATGGAAAGATAGGAGGTGAGGAGACAGATGCAGAAAAATGGTGGGGGTGTTTTGAGGGAGAGATGGTAAGATTGGGGGGGGGGGGGGGGGGGGG
>JAUTBV010095527.1:0-17152 GCA_032361325.1 Lepetodrilus fucensis
ATTATTATTATTATTATTATTATTATTATTATTATTATTATTATTAGTAGTAGTAGTAGTAGTAGTAGTAGTAGTAGAACACATGGGGATCACAGTGGATACGAGAGCGTCGGGAAAGGATAATACCAAGGTATGACACAGATTAAGGTAAAACATCTATATGTAATAACAAATATATTACCATATACATGTACATACATTATTTAAGAAAATACACTATTATTGCTTATGTAGTGTATTTACATTCTTGTACTGAGACGATAAGACTCGACGGCAGTGTATTAAGTTTAACTAGGACTCTTCAAGAACTGGGTCCCCACTGTGTTTCTGTTGACAAATATTCAGGTCATGCTCATTAAATGTCCTCACCTTTGATGTACACACTCTGTAAATGAACGTCGATGTAGGTCTACTGAAGACTACACAGGGGGTATGTGTAACACAGAATCACGAGCATAGAGAGTCAGAGACTATCCTCTATGTATAATATTAAATTCAGACAATTCCAAGTATAAACTTTGAAGAAAACATAGGGCATTAGATCTACATTTAATGTAAATATCTATACTACGCGATGGCATCTAAACAACAGGGTAATGTTTCTGTAAGTTCTCATATATCTACTACGAGACTATATAGGACTCTTGTAGCAATCTCTAATACATGTTGATCGTGTACTTACGAGAGCGCTATGGTCTCATAGTGGATATGAGATCTTCGAGAAACGTACGATACCTATAGTATACTATTACAAAGTTTTCATCGTCGTAAATGTAGATCAAGGTATCATTTCTCGCAGTTTTCATACCCACTGTCTCGCCATGTATAAGAGATTGCTACGAGAGTGCTTATTATCTCGTATAGTAGATAGGAGAGCTTCGAAAAACGATACCCAGGTATACGTGAGCACGTGTGGGCCGACATAAATAAAGCTCATCTCATTATGATTCTAAACACGTCCAAATAGCATTCCTTTGTATGTCTGTTGTTCAGAACTGCCCATATATATATATATATATATGTTCTGGGTATATTTACATCACATTAGCATGTCAATGACTGCTGTAGTCAATGCTTATGTGCTTTATCCGTATGTATTATCAGTTTACAGTTACCGTATCAATTGGTCTTGTAGCAATGCCGAATATAATGCACACCTGCTATCATAAATGTATTATCCCTAGTGCACGCGTACGGATAAAAAAAAAATCCTAGTACATATATTTGTGTAACTCATCTGTCTAGTAGCTTCTTATGTATCCCACCAACGCATGGCTTTTAAGACTCGCGATGCAGTTATAAGTTATAACACAGTAATTGCATTGTTTCTCGAAGCTCTCATATTTACTACGAGACCATAAGGACTCTCGTAGCGATGGGAATTATTTACTTACGAGAGCGCTATGGCCTCATAGTGGATATGAGAGCTTCAAGAAACTATACCCAGAAGCACATCGCGACACAGTCGAGTCTCAAAATAATTGTATTCATTTTATTTTAAACATATTTATTGACCAGCATCGTAATGGGATTGTGTAAAAGCAATGCAGCTTTTGTATGCGTACTTGTATGTGTACTTGGCAATATAATAAGGAAAATGTCGCATATATAGATCTTCACGTACTCGTTATACGGTTGTTTGCGTTAGCTGGTCAGTAATAAGCGGGATTAATAGGCCAAATGTTGTCACACTCGATTTCCATATTGTCTAAAAGTAGAAAAACAAATAAGACGTGTTCGACATGAAACGTGGGTAATGCACGCGACAAAGTATGGGCGTGGCAACTACCAATAGCACTGAGACCTCATCAAACGTCTTCAAGCAAGGAAAGATTATCAGATGACATATGCATGGCTAAACATAATTCTCACAAAGACTCGCGCTCATCACTTAATTATCATATAATAGTAAACGCCTCTCAAAGATAATATCCTTTGGCAATTCGTTGTGATCAAAATATGAATTGATTGAAGATTTTGCTGTCAAAGGAAATTGAAATGGGTATTCATGAAAACAGAAGGTTCAATTTGATAGAATTATTGATTTTGGAAATGTTTGAACATAATTTATAATGAGAGAGAGATGGAGTTGTGTGGTTTCCCCGAGGGGTAGAAGTGACACCTTTTGATCAGAGACCTTCAAAGGATACTTCAGATATTTCTAAATTCTCTGTTTTTGTAACAATGGCGTGAATCAAAGGTTTTATGACAACAGTTAAACTATGCAGTTTCACGAGGGTAACTTCATCCCTATATGGAAATGCTTCCAGAGATGTATATGGTCCGGATATTACGAAACCTTTTTGAGTATGATTGCATGTTCAACTCAATGTTTTGTTCACAAGCCCCCATATAAGATTTCAGCTTTAGCAAAACAGTTCGTAATCTCGAGGCTCAACGGATCAAAGCATATTCAAACTAAACGGTTGAGAAAACACCGGAACGAGGGTCAAACAAATTATTGGATAACAACATGATATATCTACAATAATATCCTGAATTATTATGCAATAGTTTAGGCCGCAGGCGCTTTTTTTCTGTCATGCTAATGAGACTATTTTCCTAATATACAAAATATGAATTGATCACGCACACTATCTGGAGACAAACATGAACTTTCTAAGATATCAGTTTGTTCTATGTCCAATGTGTTTTGTAATATTGTAACTAAACTTGTTCTCCAGAAATGTAGACTTGTAAAACTGATTTTAGAAGCTATTTCTAACAGGAGTGAGAACAATGTGAGACATAAAGTATATTGTAATCCGTAATTTGTGTTCTGAACGATTCAATACTATAGGCCCCTACTTACAGACAAAAACAGTCCATTCGCATTTATCTCGGTTATATTTTTTTAAGATTTAAAAATAACCACTACTGTATCTATCTTTAACACGCCTCGGCTATACATATGCCGAGGAACAAAGCCTGTTTCATGTTATCCAGTCCATTATGGTAATTTCCAGTGGTGACTATATTCACGTCACACACGCACACTACTAGAACCCGACCCGTGTCATTGGGTGCAGCCAGCCCCATAACAAACACACCACACTTCCGATCTGCCCCACATCTCCACTCGCCAACTAGTACCGTCCTTTCTTCTAAGGTCGGGACCAAAACACACTGCTCAATGGAGGTCCCGTTGTGATTATAATACATATACCGGTCGTACATTATATTGCATTATTAGCTTTTTAGATTACATGTATTTAATCTCGATTCCCCCTGAGGGGGGTCAAGGCGGCTGTATTGGATGGTTGTTAGCGTGGGCCGAATCCGCCGATTTGTTCTATTCGTGGTGTATGTAGTACTATATGAAATTATGTAGAATACCACCCAGATAGGTCTGTGTATGATTTAATGTATCTCCCAGTGGAGGGTCCGAGGGGTTCTATGTAGTACATGTCGCTTTGGGATATCAGGGTGATAGCTACAGGTATAAATATTCAATAGATGTGAAGATACTATCAATGTTGTTGGGTAAACACGTTAAACGATACAAGCAAGTCAAGTGATAATTAACCCCGTATACGTGGTATTAGTGTTGGCTGTTCAAGTGCTAGATGCATAGCAGACAAAGAGACTAATAATAAACAAGTAACATTATATTTATTCCACTTGAAATGTATATAATATTAGAATATTTATTGCTTGAGAAACACATTGAATGTGAAACACATTGAAACTTCCATACACCCGGTCTCTCTTTGTCTTTCTCTCTAGCGCCCTCTCTTTTTATTTACTTCCCTCTTTCTGTATGTGTGTCCCCTCTTTCTCTTTCTCTCTTTACATCTGTCTCTCTCCCTCTCTCTCTCGTCCGCACAATGTGCACATGCATGTACATTTTGTTTGTGTGTGCGTGTGTGTGTGTGTGTGTGTGTGTGTGTTTGCGTGTGTATGTGTACTCTTCCGTAGATTATATTGGTTTGACATTGCACTAACGTCATTTATCTTGATGTGGACAGATACGTCATTAGGCCAATAAAGCTCTCTCACGCGTGCTGTATTCATAGACATGGTGGTGCTTCAGCGGTATGTAATAACTTGTATAAGTACACCTGCCCCTTAAGATAATTTATTCTCAAAATCAAGACTGATTTTAATTCATGACCTCCTCAGAACTAGGAAGATAAACGGGTGTTTAACACTAAAGTGACTTGCTAGATAGTCTCAATGGTTACCTTTAAAACGTTACTATATACAATGCCAATCCGCGATGTTAAAAGCGGATAGTGAAACACTAACCCTTTATGTTTAGGAACAAATTGCACTTGCAGACTAGTATAACAGCATGTCTTTCTTACCGCAAATAAATAAATAGATAACAATAAAATAATAAATAAATAAATATACGTAACTGTGGAAAACAACACTAAAATACTACATGCATACACATACTAGGATACACAGTAAACATCTCTTTTGTGAAATGAAGCGGATAAAAATATATATGCTTTCATGGGATAATTGCCCTACTTATGTGCATCATAAAGACATTGACGAGCACAATTTAGAGCCGACTATATTGCTAAACCTAGCTGTTCCGTGTGTTCCTATAAAACTATACTATAGCCCCACTGACTTTGTAAATCCCTATCATTATTGAAAAACATGTCTGCGTTTTCATGAATAAACCACTGCCATTGGAATCGTAAATCTGTGTCTATCACTGACCCGAAGTCTGCGTGTACAACCATGATAAGCCATCCACGCTGCCAGGGCACATATCGTGGGTGTTATGTCAGTATCATCATAAATATATTGAATCAAAACATGATAAAACCGCAAGACAGCACATGGCTCCAGGCGATATGATAAACCAACCATGAAATTATGATTATATATCAAGACTTGAGCACCGGAATACCTCACGAAGATGATCCGCAATTTACG
Organism: Lepetodrilus fucensis; assembly: GCA_032361325.1. Lineage (NCBI taxonomy): Eukaryota > Metazoa > Mollusca > Gastropoda > Lepetellida > Lepetodrilidae > Lepetodrilus > Lepetodrilus fucensis. The sequence goes on from JAUTBV010095527.1 coordinate 4,897, forward strand.
AACTAGAGGTCATACTGGTTCAAGGTTGAACACAGCTGAGGTTGGAAGATGAACACACGCCAATCCTTATACATTAAGTATAGACGGGTCTCGGTTCCGATGCTCCATTGCGCCGCTAATGTACATCGCCCAAGTAATGCTCGTTTACTTTGCAGTCTCGCCTTCCATTTGTTTTCCCGTTCGCATTTTATGTCCCCCATAGCACGTGGCGCACGCACATGAAATGCAAGATGGCGGAACCTTGTTTGTGTTCATAAAGAGATCGTCTACAACTAGAGACAACTGAAACACATAACGAGAAACATGTGCGATTGCGCAAGCAAGATACGTTGGTTGTCTTACGTGTGGCTGACAGGTCCGTTACCAAATATTTCCATCACGTAAAAGAAATACCATTTTTGTTATTGACATTTCCTTATACGAAAACTGTAAGGCATAGAATGGACGGTTGCTCAGTCCATGGAGCCAATGTTGTCCGGTTTTGTTGCACTTTATATTATAATTACTATTAAGTCATTAACTGAATATTTATCATGCACCTGAATGAACAGCCATGGCAGGGCCACAGTAGAGTAATACAGTGGCCAATGCTGTATAATGGTGCTCATATGAGATCTAGCAAGATGTCTAGCTGAGCAGATAAGAACAGATGCTCATGCCTCATAAAAAACAAACTTCATACAGATTATGGTAAAATAACACTATCCCCATGACTAGTTACATCTTAGACTGTAGCATCTATTACACCTTTTTAATTTCAGGAATTGAGAATTATTAATGTTTCTTACTATCTCATCTTCATTGAATACACCAGCTATCTCACCAGACATCTCACCATGCAGACATCTCACCAGAAAATGCCAAAGCTACTAAGCAACCTACTTAGTAAAGACAACTTCAAGCATATTAAAAACACCCGGCTTGAATACAGCCAAATACGAATATACCATGGTATAAACAAATGAAGGCATGTTATACGATATTATCAAAACAAGCTGTTGAAATGTTAATAAGGAAATCTTGACGGTATCATGTTAGGCCCCTCAATCACTGACAGTAGGCGTCAGGCGAATATCATTTATGAATTATTCGCAATATGTGTTTAAAAGATCAAAGGAACCGCCTAACGACTGTGTTTTTAACCCTGTCCCAGTAATAATATCTGCCTGCGAGGAAGGAGAATTTAAAGAGATATCTCAGATACACGAATACCAAGCAGTAATGCAACTGTCAGATACCTCTGCACTATACTATGTGACCATAGCTCTCTCGATCGTAAGAGCCAGATCCCTGATGTATCCCACGAAGAGAGCCTGTGTTCTCGTATAGTAGATATAGGAGCTTGAGAAACAATACCAAGGATTATATATGGTAGCATCGCTTGTCAATCAAAACAGGTAGCCCAATTTAGCTAAGTGCACATGTAGGCCTACATCTGAGTATCCTTTCACAAAGCTGTCTTATCGGCTGTGACGATAGCGTTGTATTAGCCATCGGGAAAGAGAGCGTTATGGTCTCTTAGTGGAAAAGAGAGCTTCGTGAAAGGACAGCTGGAAGGAATACGTTCGCGAAGAAGAAACTAGTATGTGAATAAAAAGGTACTGTATAGAGTTATTATTCCTACAAAGAGCTATTATTCCGGCAATACAAAACTTCAAGTTTTACAAATCTAAAATCTAATAATAAGAATGAAAACTCAAGTTGACATGTAACCAATGATTAATCTTTGCCCATCAAGTTCAAACATATGTTTATAGTTACCCAGCGAGCCATATTACGAGTTGAGAGTTTCTCGACAATAGATGCTACCAAATGGAAGGATTATATAATAAAGACATTCGTGGCTTATTTGAAGCGTATCACGAGTCAGCTGTGGTCATATATCTTCCTTCAGTCTCGCTCCACTGGTTCCCACAACGTACACGAGCTCCGTTATAAGCCAGGTATCTGTGATCCATACGTCTGCTTTCTGGAGAACCTCTGCAATAAAACAGTCCACGGCCTGGCTATAGAATAGACGTATCACTCGCGCAATAAAATAAAGCATTAGAGAAGATTCTCCACTTGCACGTCGTATATCATCAGATGAAATGTAGCTGTAGTTCTAAAACTGACAACAAAAAACCGTATGAACTCTCCTTCGTATATATTTAGGATCATCCGCGTTCAGAGGTAATGCCATATATTGTGCAAGCCTAAAACTGGTTCTCAGTCAAAACGCGACTGCCAGGATTTCTACTCCGGAAGACAGACATTCACCATGTTGGGTGCGCTGCGCTGATGCTCGTCGGATATTTAAGCCAATCGGGCAGGTTCCCAGTCTTAAATTCATCAGCACAGTTCAATGGTTGGAAACCCAGTCAGGTAGAGGATGTTTTTTCATTAGCCAGACAGCCGTTCCTAGGACCGGAAGACGTGAAGAAGAATATATTGCGGATTTATATGAGCACAGGTGCGAGCTACGTTAAGGGCAATTGTCAAACAGTAAAATGAACAGGAATGTTAGAAAAATACAACTGGATCCCCTGCACAAACCTCACGTAGTTCGTGCATGCACGTCCTGTATGTAAGTGTGGCGGTCTACTCGGAAGGAAGCTAACCATACACATGCAATTGAGAAAACAAATATTACAGTTGATGGGTGTTGCGGACAAGGAAACGTCATATGACAGACATCATAATTATTTATGGTCATTCGCAACCTAAATGAACGACTGAATAAGCCAATATACAGGAATTGCAATATTTCGAGAAGAGTTTCCAGCATTTCGTCATCAATGATTCAAATACATTTCTATTGCTCAGTAAAGTGGACCATACTATTCTCTTCAGATAACACAGATTAACGACTCCTTAGTGAGATGATCGGTGTGTATAAATACAACACTAACCGCGAAACTCGTAGTATCATGTGTTGACAAAGGCCATCCGCTAATCTGGCTCCCACCATCAGCCCATGAGGTATGCACATAATATTTTAATATGAAATTTATTAAGCCATGTGGTAGTCATGGCCGTTGTCCAATTTGACGTCGGACAACCCGAGTCTGACGTGATCTATGCGAATTGTATCACCGAAGTGTGCTTTAATAATTAATTATCACTGACACGGCCATTAAAACATAATAAGGAACACTCCCGAGACGGTCCACCAATATATACACATCGGCATTAGAAACGCATCAGTCTCTGACCTGTCAACTTCAAAATTATAATCAGGTCACGATCAGGTCGGATTGAAGTAAATTGGCGATTGATTCCGAATGGGCGATCGTCATGTCGAGTGTCACATCAGAATGGACATTACCATGTGACGGGCTGTCATTTAGGGTGGACGTCCGGACTCTCGTATCTACGGGGGACCTCTAAGGGTGGGCGTGTTTAATGGTGGCGCATGAGTGGTTAGTACCTATTCCTGCAGACATTAACTGAGGGGCCTTGTTGGGTCGAGTTGACTCAACTTCCGGGTCATGATCTGGGAGGTGTTCTTTCTTCAAGCTGATGGGTCGTGTCTCTTGTAATGGTGTTTGACAACAATTATTTTCCCCACGTGCTTTTTAATTTGAACAAGGAATAGCGATAGACCAATTGAGAACATTTTAAGTTCAATATGCGAATGATTTCTTTTATTGAGTTAATGTTATTTTGAAATATGTTGAATACAACTAGTTTTTCGATTTGAAAGAAAATAACAATATTGAGTTACTTATATAATGAAATGTTAATAGTTTTTCGTTTGAAAGAAAACAACTAGTTGACAGCAGAACTTCGAGCAGGAGCCTTGTAGTGTTGTCAGATTTACCGCCGTGACGTCATACATATTGACAAACACAACCATAGAGGTCACCCTGAATTTATTTTACAACTCAGGAATTTATTTTACAACTCCCACGAGGACAAACACATAACACTTTGCTATTAACACCTTTCTATTCCAGGTGGTGTTTCTCGTCACAATTCGCTGCGAATGTTGTTTCGTCTCAGAAGTGTAGAAGACCTACAAGAAACAGCAGATACAAAAAGGACGACAAAGCCAGCGAGCTTGCACAGGGAGATACAGACGATAACAGTCACGTGACAGGGGAGGGACATTTGCTTCTCCCTCTTGGGATCCGCCACACGGAATGTCATAAAAAGAGGTCCAACATTTTGAAGGTTTCGAAGCTGATGAGGAAAGCAGGTGGATGAACATGTCTTGATCGTGGTGTAGGATAACTAGGTCACACGGTTACAGAAACAGATATACTAGAACAGAACAGAACTTTATTACACCCAGGCTGCTACAGCATATAAAATACAAACTTAATAATATATATATATATAAGTATATATATATATATATATATATATATATATCATAGTCAAAGTCGATGAAATATAGCATATCTATATCTAGATTAGAAACATTCCTACAGAAAAATAAGGACTTATTTACCAATCTAATTAAAATCAGCTTTCGTTTCGCTCCGTAAGCATTTTCGTTTGCTCAACATAGTATCCAAATATTCGAGCCTCAGTTTCGAATCTGATTTTAATGAGATCGATTACTAAAATATATTTTGAGAAAATGATTTATACTTTAGGTGAATAAGTCATTGGCATGGGATTTCCTACTGTAACGCCGACTTCCAACTCATACTGGGCGTGGTGTAGGTTTGCTTCTTCTGTGGTATGGTCGGAATGAGCAAGTTAGTCTTTCTTTTCGCGGAGACGTCAGAAAATGAGGTTAACACTAAGAAAGAAGCATTACATCAGATAACACTGCCTGGTAAAACACATTATGAACACTTTAAATGCTTATTGTATTTATAACTCAATGTATGGTATTTTGGGATGATACATTGAACTGGATATACAGACAAATGGTTATGTACATTGTTGTTTTGAATTTGATACAATTTAAGGCAAGATTGAAAACACTACTAGATGTAATTAAGGTAATATCAGTTTCTGTAGATACACACCATGAGTCATGACGTAATGAGGTGGTATACTCCCCATGGAGTTTAGTAGGAAAATGAGCACACTTATCCATTGACCGTGGTAATAATGCAGTACTTTCGAGCATGGATTTGGCACACTATAATCAGCACATTATTATTATTATTATTATTATTATTATTAACAGTTACAGAACAATATACGATTTTAAGCTTCCGGTATGTTTGATATACTTATCCGTTACTACTATAAAAAAACGAATATTCATGTGCAGATATATACACATATACGCATTTAGTTGCGTATTTTCAACAAGGCAACACATGATGTGATCCTTTCTTTCCTCTGGAAGAACTAACCGGAACGAAAACTTACAATGTTTGGTATCCTTTCCTAACGACTCTAGCAAGAGTTGCTAACACTAAGTTAAAAGGAACGCGGAAAGGTAAAGTCTCGCGTTAGTTGACTGGTTTGACGAGAAAAGCAGGTGTTCAAGTTTAGTTCTAGAGAAAACACGGTTTGATTAACCGAACTCTTATCAACCTTGCATACCTTTGGATGTCGTTTTTTTCCGGTGGAAAGCGACAGACAACGTCCCGGTAATAGAGATTTATGTTCTGTTGAAATACATTAATCATTACATCCCACTGGGTTTACTTGCTAATGAAGGCAGGGGCTGCACGTGCACGCATGCGCAGTGACGTCTGTCTAGGATACTTTTCAGCACATGTTGGCCTTCGAATGATTGCAAAACCGAATGTTTTGAACTCTGTTTTTCAGTCATTGACGCGTCGTTGCATCGTCGTCACATGCTGGTAGGGAGGTCATGGCGGTACATCAATCAAGTAGAGGTCAACGGCCCAACTAGTACTTGACACTTCACTGGGGATTCCGGTCCATTTCTGGAAAAAATACTAGAAATGACTATTTACAGTGTTTCAGTTCTTTAAATGTGAAACGAAATGTGACTAGATTAGTATACCATATAATATAGCATCCTTTAAAGTATATGTTCAAAGGTACTTTACAATTTGTACATACTAGATTAAAAGATTGTGATGATATGATATTTTAAAATAGCTCCTCTGTTCAATACATAATATTGCAATGCATTGCTACACGGCACAAGGGAAGTAATCACATATTAATTGAATGCATTACCACATCATAACATTAATTTGGTAAATATATGACACAAGATATGAACATAGTGTTCGTATACTCACTGATAATGAATTCTTGCTCAATTCCTACTCGTTAACCAAGGCTACAAATATGCATTATTATTATTATTGTTGTTATTGTTATTATTATTATTATTATTATTATTATTATTATTATTATTAAATATGCATTATTATTATTATTTATTATTATTATTATTGTTATTATTATTATTATCATCATCTAGGCATATTTACACTTACAAAATGAAGTAATACATAACACATACTATTATTGCAATATAATAACGCATGCATAATGGTTGACAAAATGCTGTTTTAGGAACACCATACTGATATATGGTTTACATTCTTCAATATTTGACCTTGCGGGTAGAAGTGACCGTACCAGATCGTACCAGACCGCCAAATAGCATTTAGACAGACAGATAAATATATTATTTACGTCTCACGTCAACTTTAGAATTGCACGGAACATCGTAATCATTTTGAGTGCCTGATCCTTTTCATGGTCTGATTTCCAGAAATATTTATTTCAATTCCGAATGACACTTCGATAATTGCAGTAAATCAACTCAAATCTGTCTGTCTCTGATCGCACGAAAATAGTCGCCGAATGTATCACTGTTGAACACATCTATTTAAAACTGTGTTGTATTTAAAACTTTATTGGCTGAAATAGAGTTATTAAAGAATAGCAAAAGTTCTTAAAACTAATTTACATGGAAATTAATGGTTTTCCGGCATGAAATTGTCTCGTAAACAAATCAAGGGGAAGAAAAAAATATATGAAGACCATCTTCCTCGACTTCGTGATTGTTTAGGTTATTGACAACGTGTCTTCACTCGTGTGACTACTACTGATATAAATTTCCCATGAGAACGGATATGATGGTGAGCAATGTGTATTCGCCTTAAATCTACTATGTTAAAATTTGCTTTCATACATCAAAGCCACAAGGACTTGACTAACTTGACACGTCACGTATACAACCATCAACTGATTAGTCTTGTATTCGTGCGCCACACGGTTCTTGCGGTAATGATATTCCATGGGACCAAGATATCTCTTCCCTGTGGTTTTAAATAATAACAAAAATGATACTTGAAAACAAAGTCATTTCGAGGTAATGTTGTATCTGTCAGTAAGCATTCTTTTCCGGTTATAATGAGTCTTTTCATAAATCAATCATCATACTTACCCGTATATTAGCTTTTCTGATTATTAACATCTTGAAGGTGAAAATATATTAGCATTGTATACCAGGGGAACAAACAAACTCGTACTATTATAGAAAATGCCGTACATTCTCAAGGGGGAATAACTCTCTATATAGACAGTCCCATCACGCAAGGAATACTGGGACAGACAAGTCGATATAAAATAACAGTAAACACATCACCCACTGTTATCTATTGAATACGAAAACAATTCCAGATCATTGCGCGATGTGTCTCCGTGATTAGACAACACTTAGTTTGTGCCAGGAAGTCCATCCGCGAGGAAAAATAATTACCTAACAGAGTCCTCTGTCGGCGTGATTCTGACTGGTAATACAACTAATGGACCACTCCCCAGTTTGTCTTCATTCTCAGTCAGATAGGAGACTTGGTCAGAGTCTGAGAAGGCACTGTTTAATTTGTAGGGAGAATATAGCGCCTCTGGTGTTCAATACTGAAGCGGTACATCGCTCTCGATATAACGTTAACGCTGCATCATATCGTCTGCAATTGAGCACTTCGGCGCGGTTACAACAAAACAATAACACAGAACGACTTTATAATATTGTCGATAAGTATGTAATGTAAATGCCAATGACAGGGTTCGCTGTATTACCGCGTTAAAACGAGACTAGGACGCATTTGATATAGGAGATCAATCTCCCATTGTCACGCCAAATTGCATTTTCTGTGTGTAATCAGTTTTCTGGGGGAGGTCGGGGGTAATGCAGATTTCGCTCAATCTCAGTGACTGCGCTAGATATAGGATTGCCTAGTGCCTGTGAGGAGCTGGTGAGACGGACCGAGATACTACCGGCATTAGGATAGGGCAAATAAATCATCTGCCGAATTAAACCAACAGCAAGAGATGGGGAAACTAGGATGAGGAAATTTAAAAGAAGAGGATGGAGAGAGGAAGGGAGAGATGGAGAGATATAGAGGAGGAAGGATTGGAGTGAGGGAGGATGTGAGAGTGGATGGATGACAGGGAAGAGAAAAGAAGAGAAACAGAGAGTGTGTGTGTGTATGAGAGGGAGAGAGAGAAGGAAAGAGAGGGAGATGATGATGATGATGAGGATAATGACGAGGAGAGAGTGTGAGGAAGAAATAAAGAGAGAGACAGAGAGAGAGGGAGAGAGAGAGAGAGAGAGAGAGAGAGAGGGGGGACAGCGCTAGAAGTAGGGGGACATTAGGAAAGGGTGGTTTGGTTAAATGAGAGATAGAGCACGTATATGTAGGCTTACATGTAGGCTACTCGTATGTGAGATGAAAACAGGGGAGCAGAACCGAAAGGTAGAAACGATAGAGAGAGGAGGAGGTGGAGAAGAGAGAGCGAGAGAGCGAGAGAGAGAGATAGAGAGAGAGAGGGGGAAGGAGGGAGGGGAGATAACGATGGAAAGAGGGAGAGAGAAATAGACATACACACATATATAGAGAACACACACACACACACACACACGGAGAGAAGAGAAACAGACATGTGCACAGACACAGAAACATATGACTGGTATAGTTCTCTCCACTATGGTCTGTATGCCAGACAGCAATCTTCACGCCTGCTCGCCCCTCCTATTCCTCATTGTTAACCTCGGTCTACTAAGTGCCAACTCATGTTTTATGTAGACCTTTCTCACTTCCATCAGAGAGAGACATTTCGTACCGTCTCGGTGGACAAAGCCATGGTTGTCAAGAATACTAAAACAGCACGGCCAAACAATATCAGGTAAGATTTCCTGATCTGCAACATCTATGGAATTAGTCTCCGAGTAATAACAGTGTGACCACGATGGTGGGCTAGTAAAATGGACGCGTAATCCTCAGACTGCGATTTCTGTTGTTGCCAGTGAGGGCTCCCAAGTGTAGCGGAACTATCCAGGCTGATCACAGCTATGACAAGGATCAGATTGATAAATGCCTTATGTGCACCAGAGTTGAAACTAAAGACATTTATCCACGACCGTGTTCTTTGCACGTAACACATTACAATAGTATCAAATAGATCGTTGAAAGATTACACCCACAGACATACCTGCATGCATATGTTCTAGAATTACCCAACCCCAAAAAAACAAAAAGGCTTCAACTTTGTATACACACCAGAGTGCGGATATATTATTGCAAGGGCCATGCACTTTAGACGATACCTTTATTTACATGTTTCTAGGAAAAACTGTGATTCTTCTACTATGTAGACTCTTTTTCTAAAACGTGTATGTGATATATGGTCGAAGGTCTGTGCTATATACTTCCATGTTAATGAGGAAACTGATCCGGACGCAATAAAACACAAGACGACAACGCTTCTGACCTATCGTTATCAAGTCAATCCTATAATTAGCCTATCAAGCAGCTTCTGTTACACCATGGGCCATCATAAAGAACAAAGTAGTTTAGCATTGTCGTTCATGGCTTCGTATAACTCATTAATCAAGCGACTTAGACGTATACTGTTCCTGATAATTATCTTTATGGCTTAAAGCAAAGCCCCCTACAGCCACCGCAAATGTTATGTATACTCAACAAAATAAATAAAGGGCCGGAAGGGAGATTTTCTATTACACATTGGAACTCTGCTTGAGGAATCTTGACATTGTGTTTTTTCTTCTTTCCAGTGCATCTGGAAGTTCTTGAACAGTATCTGGAGCCGGTAGACATTTGGAAATTCTTTGTTTTAAAAACAATATAAAGCTAAATGTAGATGTTCAAAAAAGGTTACGGGCTCTTCATTATCTTTTTTAGAATATTAGGGGGCATAGCACAGTTTATCATTATGAACGGTGGCTGTATAGTCCGTAGAAAAAGTACGTTTTTCACATGTTCCATTGTCTGTGCCATAGTGTTGTTGTATGCTAAGTAATATGAGTGGTATTTTCTTCCAAATGAAGTGGGTTCCATACAGTTTAATTGCAATCTAAATATATATCACTACACCTGTATCTCAGGAAGGCGTATGGATCTGCAATGTGAGGTTGTTCGGTCACTTTCGGTTGCAGTGCAGACATGTGAGCTGTTGTTGATTTTCATCCTTGTCTTTGACCCTATTTAGCTAATTTCTGGCCCGATTGACACCGCCACCCCTGTATTTCTCTGTATATAAATAACTGGGCCTTTCTCTACAAGTAGATGTAAAGCTAGTGCATGTTGAACCAATAGTTTTGCATCAGCAGCCTCTCGAACCAAGCTGATTTATTTGATAAATGATGGTGGAAACAACATGTGGTATGCCCCCTTAATTGCAGCGAAGACCTTGTGTCCTAGTTGAGGGTTAACTGGTAGTTATACCCAGGGTTGTAGTAGGTTGCCTGCGTGTTACTTCCAGCTGGAAAAGGTTCGTGGCTGAACCCCATTAAAAGGGCACTACGTGTACCCTATCGTATCATGTACACGCGTACGTGTCTTCAAGAACATAGTTAAAAACATATACAACAAAAAGTGAATATTCATTAACTAAAACAATATACATTACATATACTTATTTCTTGAGACACCTGATACATTCGGTCTGTTATAGAAACCTATCATATGAAAACGTTAAAACTAAGGGTGACACATTTATATTGAACATATCAGATGGATTAGAGTTGTCTTAAACTCTGACATTATAAAGTCGTCTACTACCCCAGCCTAATTATCTAGCAGACACATCGTAAAAGCAATATTGCCTGTTTTGCCTCTAGTTAGTGAACACGGATTTAGAAATACCGGAAGTAGCTTCCACATCTGTGGTAATCAGAATAGAGGTATTTTATTGCCACTAACTTCCAGTAAATTAGTCCCCCTGTCGTACGTAGAGGTCATACAAGGCTACAAACCACACAATGGCTGTAGAAAATATTTATGTCACCACAACACGAACACACGTTGACATTAGTCAGTGTAAAATTTGCCCCGTTGACGGAGTGATAGTGGCCAGAATACTGAGACAGGAAATAGGACAGGGGAGAGATAGATACGGAGAAGAAGAGGAGGGAGGAAAGATGGAGAAAGAGAGAGGGAGATATGTAGATAGATAGATATATAGCCAAAGAGAGGGAGAGGGAGAGGGACGGAGGGGGACGGAGAGAGAGTAGATAGAGTGGGGAGAGAGAGAGGAGAGATATGAGGGAGAGATGAGAGAGGGAGGGAGATGGGGAAGAGGAGAGAGACATATGGAGAGAGCAGGAGAGAGAGAAAGAGCGATGGAAAGAGACAGAGAAACAGAGAGAGACGGAGAGACACAGAGAGCCACACAGAGAGACACGCAGAGAGAAACAAGAGAGCGAGAGAGCGAGAGAGCGAGAGAGAGACAGCGAGAGAGAGAGAGAGAGAGAGAGAGAGACGGACGGAGGGTAAGAGGGAGGAGAGAGGAGATATAAAAGAAAGGAGGAAGAGAGGTGTCACATTTCCAGATTTCATTGACGATAGGCCTAGGAATAAATGAAGAAGAATGGTTTTTCATAATGGTCCAATTTTGTTGCGCTGTTTTGAAAGCTCACATTACATGACAGGAACAAATGAACTCACTTACGAATTACCATATTTTTTTGATAAAAATGCCACACGACGTATGAGCGATTCGTGAAACACAGAATAAATACGTTTCTTTACACGTGTTTCTAAAGTGCAATAAAGAATCGGCGATATTTCACCTGTTTTTAATTTCCTGTGTCGGAGCCGGACGCCAGATCGATTAAAACGCCGGCAAGCATTTTGAAATATTGATGAAACTGCACATGCTTGACCGCTTTGCCAAATTGTTAGAAATCCCACTTGGGTAGCAAAAACCTTCATACTGCACACTAATATTGTGACCGCTACTCGAACAACAAACAATGCATATAACGTTTTTGTTTTGTTTGTATACATCCCTCCCCCCCCCCACCCTCACTCTCACTCTCTCTCTCTCTCTCTCTCTCTCTCTCTCTCTCTCT
>JAUTBV010095538.1:0-17146 GCA_032361325.1 Lepetodrilus fucensis
ATTCATATAAAACATTAATATTTTGATAACTATTGAGTACTGGGGACTAAGTACATCAGTAAATAACAACTTTTGGGGGGATAAATCAAGCGTAATTAGTCTCAGATCGAAATTTGTTTGTCCATTATACAGGTCAATCAACTGTGATATTATTTTTATTTTTATTTTTATTATTTTTATTATTATTATTATTATTATTATTATTATTATAATTATTATTATTATTAACATTATTAAATACTGTAAGCCACAATCTACATTGTAAATAACATTAAAATTGCACATAATCACCCACACATATGTTTAGGTCAAAGGGCAAATTGGAAGGAATTGAACAATGGTAAAAGGTCAGTATAAAGCCAGCCAGAGACAACATTTATCTTACTAGACATGATCTTTATCTCAGACATATAACCGAGAATTCTTTTACATTAATCATGTTAATAGATATTGCAATCTTATTTTATTTATGGTACAGTACATGCAGATATCAATATAAATCAGACATAAATACAGATTTAGAATGTTTATCTTCAGTATGGTGTAATACTAAATGAATGTATTGACCTGAAGAATCAATACCCAGTCATGATAACCACAGTTGTCATTCATTGACTGGAAGCATTTAGTCATTAGGCAGTTAGCATCAAATCAGTTCTTTTGGTGCCCTTATCTTCAAAGTCAAGGGCACCAAAAGAAATGGACTTATCTTCTAAGTCCATGGCAGCTGGACAATGGAATTGTAAGACATATTCTAGTTTGAAGTTTCTCAGGAAAAGATTTGTGTAGACCAAGCAATGATGTACATCAGGAGTGACATCAGAGTATGGCATCACTTCCCTGCAACACAGGCGGATGTAAATCTTTGCATTGAACTAGTCTAGAAATCACAACTGCATGTAATGCATTGACTGACTTTAGTCAATAATGTAAATGGATTATTAGACGAAGATCTATTAAATCTATGAAAGTATGTCATACAATCAGTTACATATATGTACATGTACATGAAGTATATATTCATCATCTCTGGTTTGTAGGTACCAACCGATGCTAGCAGGTTTACTGCAACACATGCTGCCACAAGACAGTGTTGTGGGATTCCTCCTACCATAAAACAAAACTCAAGTGCTGTGATGTAAGCAAAGCAATCTTAAAAGTGTCTCCAAACCTCAACTAACATAAAAGAAAATTCACTGTGCATTTAGCTCTAATTTAGTCCCCAACGATCATATAAAAGCATGATAATATGCCTTTAAACATAACATTTGTCAGAAGTTACTTTCATTTAGAATCTGGGATCAAACTGATTCCTCAAACAAAATACATGCAATAAAAAAACCTGCCTGCTCTTTCATCCTCCACTTAAAGGTATGTCACAGATGGAAATCTGACTGTTCCCTAGCTTTATGCCTAATTACACCTGGGACATAATCCTTCCATCATTAATGTATGTTGTGGCTTCCACTCCGTGTGCCATCAGGTAGTCTGTGATTGGCTCCCTGATAGAAGAGATGAGCATACAGTGTACACATACAGGCTGAGTGTGTATATACCTGGGAAAACATTTTCTAGGATAAAATATGTGTAATCCCCTAGTCCTTGTTTATATTTTCAACTTTACATTTGTTTGGTTTTCTGAGGGGAAACAAATCCAAAAATCTACAAGTACAGTATGTAGGGCCTAGGCCTACATACAAACAATCTAATTATATTGAAAATGAAATTAACTTTAGTCAAGTATTTCCCCTCCCCAGCACCATCTGTACCTCTTGAAATCATGATCATTGATCACCATCTGTACCTCTTGAAATCATGATTATTGATCACCAGCTGTACCGCTTGAAATCATGATAATTGATCACCATCTGTACCGCTTGAAATCATGATCATTGATCACCATCTGTATCTCTTGAAATCATGATCATTGATCACCATCTGTACCTCTTGACCCTATAACTGTCCAGTAATGAAGTAGAGCTACCATGCTCATTGCACATTGGAGGAGTGAGTAAATGTATTGTTTTACGTCACAGTGGCAATCATTATTGAAGGAAAGACAGTACAGTACATAGTGATGTATAATAGAACAGACTCACAGTACTGCCTGACTTTCCTTGGAGGAATGTTGCCAAAGTCGATCTTTTAAATTTTTAATGGATTTCATGTCATGAGATACAGTTGGAAATATTGCTTACAATATTGCTTACAATTAAGTATAATAGCATTGATGACCCATTTCCTGTCAATCATCCATAGGACTAATGTAGTTAAATATTTGACATATTTGCTTAGCAATTTAATACCAAAATTACACACTGCACAATTCCAAAATTAGTAACATACATGTATTTCTTTTGTTTTTCTCTTATTATTCTGTAAATAAGATGGGTTTTTTCCACATGGTTTAAACATACATGTATTTAATATTCATATTTAAATATTAATGCAAAACTGCAAAGTGCACATAGTAAAAGAAATGTCAATACTGTCAGTATCCATATCAACTGAATATATTTGAATATAATATGCCACATAAAGCAAAGTGTGTAAATGTTTGTAGGATTATGTTTATGCTTAGCAAATATCACTGGTACTGAAAAACAAAGGTAACGTGAGTAATCAATAGGAAATATCTCCCTTGGTATTGGGATTAGACTACAAATAACCTTTCTATGCTGTATCACATGAATCCCTATAGAAATAGAAGTTTCAAATAAGAACTCTCTATAGCATTGTATGATCTAAATCAGTTACTGATTTGTGGTTTAGTAAATATAATTTGTTACTTAATGTATTTATTTAAGTAGATTTTTAAACTGAATGTTCTAGTCTTTTCTGTATTAAATTATTACAATTATCATGATTATTACGTACATTGTTTAATGCAGATAGACCAAATGCATTGAATATGAACATTTCACATGATTAATATTTAATTATTAATATTAAAAGCATGATTTCTAGCTAATAAAATAGGATTGATAAAAATGTAAATATTTTACCATCTGGTAAAATATTAACTATGAGTATGAAATAGAATGTACCAAAACTATTTAAATGAAGTCATAAAAATATCTCCAAAGAGTACCGTACTTCAAGTAAAACTTCCAGTTTGTACAGCAACCATGATGACCTAGCAAAGAATAAAGTTGGAATCTTAAATCAGAACACATATTTGCCGTACATACCTGTGATCTTCAACAAGAGAACACATGAAAGTTTGCACTTCCAGGCCTATAGATATATCTTTAAACGATACAGCAACAAACACAATTAGCGGATACAAGCCTACAGTGCTGATACAAGTGAAGTGAGTGATAGCTGCCAGAAAATGTTTGATCCACCTACAGAAAATGTTAAAACCAGGCGAATCTGTTTATTTGGATAGGGAAGACATCGTAACTACTTGTAAATGAACGACTGCACCGAGGGTAGGTTTACTCTCTAACCCAAACTGTTTCTGGTGCTGATGGGTGTGGAGTGTGTGAGAGTATTCTCTTGTGAGTACACCAGGTCCAGTTATGAGTAAATGTGAGTATATCGGGCCCAGTTATGAGTAAATGTGAGTATATCAGGCCCAGTTATGAGTAAATGTGAGTACATCGGGCCCAGTTATGAGTAAATGTAAGTACATCGGGCCCAGTTATGAGTAAATGTGAGTAAATTGGGCCCAGTTATGAGTAAATGTGAGTACATTGGGTCTAGTTATGAGTAAATGTGAGTATATCAGGCCCAGTTATGAGTAAATGTGTGTACATGAACAAAATATATTTACATGTACGGCAACTGGTGCTATAGCTCACTTGGTCTTTGAGTCGTGTCAATATTTCCACATATATATGCATACATGTACACACATATTACCATTAATATATGGTGCATCAGCCCATGTATACAAAGAAACTGGTATAAAATATAAGGCATGTATTTTACTTAACACCAAGGAATACCAATTCTGACTAAATGTGAATTATGTGATGTAACATGTAGTAGTAGTAGTAGTACTACTACTACTACTACTATTACTACTTATAATAATAATAATAATAATAATGTCTACTTATATTGCCAATTTAATAATGTGTCAACAAATCCCCAAAGGCATGCTCAAAGCACCATATTATTATACCCGGTCAATGGATCAGTGTGCACTCAGTATTCCTTCTCAACTCCCTGGGGAGTATACAACCCAAGCTCTCATTTCCAGCACTACATGGTTGCCATTCACATGACCATGTCATCCTACTTTCTTTTCCTCATCAGTTTACATAAGCCTGAAGGCCAGCTTCTTCATCTTGATAGCACAGTGGTATCATTTCAGGTTACAAACATAAAGGTTTGGGTTCAAATGCCTTGGAGTGTGTGTGTGTCAAGCATCTTCTAGAGGGAAAACGTTTCAAGTACTGGGAAGATTGGAACGCATGTCCTGTATACATAGTGTAGAGTTATCATTCGTGGTTTCTCAGTACCACCCATGGCTCATGGCCTTTTACCAGATAACACAGAAACTCAAACTAATGATATTCCTGAACTGCTGTGGAAAACAGGGACAGATCATTACTGGTCGCCTCTCTGATGAATCATCATCAAACAAAAATATGTGTTTATTATTCGACCATTCATTTGACCGATGTGTTCTCTTCCAGAAACATGCCACACTTAATACACTTTATTACAAAATCCCTACTACTTTTATAATTACTACAGTTCTGAGTCAAAGCTTTAAATGTTTATTCCCACAGTAACAGTAGCCAATCAAAGGAGCAATTTTAGTATTCCCACTCTAAGTTGAGTTTGTCATCGTAAAAATAACCTGTGTTATAGAACTATACTTTCGTACAATATTACCACTATTGCTTTTAACCCTCTCCATGCTGAAGGCAACCAGAGATGTCCTAAAGTTATACATGTGCCTAATTCAGCAGGGAGAGAGTTAATAGTTGAGAAAGCTGGGTCTATTCTACTTTATAAGATGATTGCATTGCCCCACCAAAACTAACTAAGAACTGTTGATTTGTAAGCTATGCAAATATACATCATGTATATTCGTTTCTCCCTCTTAGACTGATAACTGATTCTTATCCTAATTCAGTCTGCTATCAAACCAGTTCTTAGAATAGTTACCAACGCAAGCCGAGACTAAAGATTAGGCTACCCCAAAGTGCCTTCATTACCAGGTCAAGCCAAGACCAAACAAATATGCTACAGAAGCTCCAATGCTTTCATGTTCCTATTGAACTTGATTAATGAAACTGAACCATCAGAACTCATATCTCAGAACTCGGATTACACAGAATGACTGTAATTTTCAGATTCATAGTTTTTTGCATTCTTTGCCATTGGAATAAAGTTAATTCCAACACATATTTACAGCAGGTTATAGGTTCAATGTACACATGACATGCAGACTAGCTGTTAGTACCTGGTTAAGAGTGTTTGTCCCATTGCATGTAATGCAAGATAATTATTTCTAACCATGACTTGTTTTTCTTTCAATTTGAGGACATAAAGTATTACCGGTAGATGGATTGAGTGTGAGGGAAGCCATTGCTGTCCATCAATATACACGCAAAATTGTGGCGATAACTTTATAGCTGCTGCTGCTGATGATAATTATCATAATGGTGATGATGTCTTGATGATATCACTGATGATGATGATGATGATGATGATGATGATGGTGATGATGATAACAACTAGAACAAGAACAACAATGATGACGGTGATGACAATGATTATTACATGAACAAGAACACTGATGATGATGATGATGATGATGATGATAATGATGATGATGACAACAATAATGATGATTGATGGATGTACATCCTACTTCTGGATGATATATTTTTAATGTCTATATATCAATTTTGCATAATTACGATTATGTTTTAATTTAGTCAATAATTCAACAAAATTCCCTGTCACCGTTTCAGCCAGTTTTCAACATATTAGCCAACTGTTTAAGCTTTCCTCTGTTGATATGTCAATCCTATAAGACTTCACTCAGTAGTTCTACAGTTCTACAGTTCTAGTGAGCTACAGCCTACTGTATCAGTTCTGTTGTTGTAATTTTCTCCCGTCATTCAACACATTACTAAATAACACTTGTAATGGCTAGTCTGGCTCTTTAACTATCAATTATATCTGAGAATACTCAGCATTTAGAAATGATGTGTTATTAAAGCATCGGTTACTGTTTTGAACCTCTCTTTTTTAGGTAGATTTGGAATTTGGCATCTTTGCAAAAAGAATAATAAATATTGTTGACAACTTTATTAACTACAATACATATTATCCCTATTTTATCTGTAATCTGTAATCATACATGTTGGCCTAGACTGTTGGATTGGTATACCAAGTGTAGAAAGAGCATGTTCAATTTGCAATTTATCTTACATTTCTTATGCATCATCTGCATAGCATTATTATTTAGATAGCCTTGTAGTGTATTGTTTTACTTATCAGAAAGTATTATACATCCCAAAGAATTTTGGAAATGGCTAAATATGTGTAGTAAAATGGCTTATTTCATTCAAAAAAAGATTTCTGATGAATGCCATTATTTATTTAGATACCATTGTAGTGTATTGTTTTCACTAACCAGAGATCCCAAATAAATTCTGGAAATGTCTAAATATGTATCCCATAAATAAAGATGCCTTCATTCAGTCAAAAAATTAGAAAGAAACAGAAAACCTAATTAAAAATCTGCCTATTATACATTCTGCTATTAATTCAATTAATCATGTTTACTGTATTATTCTATCTAGTAATGAGTCTACAATGAGCACATTATACATTACATGTAATACTATGTATATGTTTTATGTATATTCTAGTACCACTGTGGCTGATAAAATTACTTAGAGAACTTGAACTTGAATATTAAATAATCAAAGGGATTATATTATTGCTGTAAGTCAACACTAGTTAATCCTTTGGGATTTGGTGTACATTTCTAGGTAATTTTATTTCTTTTATGGCAGGAATAGTTTCTCGAGCTAGATGTAGCATACCCTTAAGAGATACATTCACTCAGTTTATACATCTTAAAAATATGACAGAAATAGATGGCTATCATAAAATACATCATTACTTTCCCTGGCTATTCACTATGGCCTCTGGGTGTTCAATATTCGGGTCCAATTGGTTAGGAAGGTTGAATGCTGCACAAGTGAGCTTAATAACAAAAATGTATAAAGCAAATTAAATGTGTACAATATCTTGGTAGAGGATGATGTCTAGGACTGATCATGAATATAATACACTACAGGGATGTATATCTTGGTAGAGGATGATGTCTAGGACTGATCAATGATATAATATACTACAGGGATGTATAGCTTGGGAGAGGATGATGTCTAGGACTGATCATGAATATAATACACTACAGGGGCCATATTCATGAAAGGGCTTAAGTCAGTTTTTGATGATCAATATATAGCAACAATTGACTTAAGCCCTTTTATGAATACCGGCCCAGGGATGTATATCTTGGGAGAGGATGTACTATGTACTAGGACTGATCATGAATATAATACACTACAGGGATGTATAGCTTGGGAGAGGATGATGTCTAGGACTGATCATGAATATAATATACTACAGGGATGTATACCTTGGGAGAGGTTTATGTCTAGGACTGATCATGAATATAATATACTATAGGGATGTATATCTTGGGAGAGGATGATGTCTAGGACGGATCATGAATAGTATGCACCATAGAGAAGATGATGTATGTCTATGTACTGGACTTGTTATGAATATAATTACACTATAGATTGGAATACATACGAGTGAAGTAGGATTAGTGATGGTATAGCACAGTGGTTAGTGAACAATACTATAGAGTTGAAAATTCTGTGTTTGAATCCAGAATTGGGAAATCAGTTTTCCTATCATGGATTTGTGGGTGTGCACTGATCATGCATACCTTAACTCTCTCCATGATGAAGGCAACTGGAAATGCCCTAAAGAACAGTGTATCTGCTTAATTCAGCAGGGAGAGGGTTAAGTCAAATAATTATTTAATTTGCATTGAAAGAAGTTGATACTCTTCACTTATGCTTGAATGCGTAAAACTCAAAAAAGCACCTGTACAAATCTACACAACCTAAACTTTAACTTTGGCATCTGTGAGTTTGTGTTTTACATTGAAGCAGAAATCGTTCACCCATATGCTGAGATTGTAACCTTAGCAAGGGTGTTACCTGTGGCTTAGGACATATTGCCAAACTTGGTTTGTATGAACAAAAAATGACATTATTTATTACAGGTAACAAGGGTGCAAAAATATAGCTAGTAAGGCAAGAAATCCTATAACAAGGGGACACAATTAACTAGAGGGTAGTGCTGCAGTAAAAGTGGAAACAAGTTTGATTGGTTCATTAAACAAGACTCACGCTACATGCACAGGGCGAGACTTTAAAGTGACTCATTCTCACGCAATCTTACACAACTAATCGCAAATATCCATAAATATACTCATACTATTCATAAATATAAACTTATATTACAAGAGCATGCATTGTAATTTATAGTTTAATCACATCAATTATGCGTCAGTTGTTGTTGATAATAATAAATATAGTATGCAAAATAACAGGAACAGTAAATAAAAAACACACCAAACCTAACTCAATATAACATTAAAAATTGATAATATTAATGATAAAGTTTCCAATGTAGTACTGTTTAAATTACATTAATGTTATTTTCATATGTATCTAAAGAATTTGATTTAGAGAAAATTAATATCAATGTAATAAAATCTTATTTAAAGATGAATAATAATTTATAATTTTCTTATTTTTTTTTAATTAAAGGCATAATATCACAGATATTTATGGTTGTTTTGGACTAGTTCTTAGCTATAACTGCAAAGTACATTCACTTGACATACATACAATCATGTTTGTACTTCCAAAAAGCTTTCCACTGCTGTGTGTTTGACAAATCTTCACTGCCACCCCTCTGCGGCTCTTTTAGAGTTGGGTTTAAATCAAATATGGCCAACGGCCTATACATTAGAATGCAAAGGGACATAACTCTAATGTTTGCGCCTTCTTGGAAAAGTGATGCATCAAATACAAGATAAATAGCAGAGCGTTCCCCTATTTAATATAAAATATGATTTGTTTTATAACTATCAAGTGCTGGGGGATAAGTAGATCAGTAAATCCCAACATTTGGGTGGATAAATCAAGCATAATTAGTTTCAGATTGAAATTTGTTTGTCCGATTATACATGTCTATCAACTGTGATATTATGCCTTTAAAACAAAACAAAAAAAATTAAAAGAAGAAATAATGGAATTAAAAGAAACCATGACAACATTTGTCCAATAGCTGATGCTAAATGAGATGCATGTGTATCGTGGTACAAATTTAAATGTGTCCATGTCAGTGTAGCTTCCATACTGCAGACAGACACTAATTAATGTTTAATTTAATTGCAACAATTCAACACCTCGCAGACATCACAGGCATCAATCTTAACAATGCACTTGTGAGCAAGGTCAAACACTAACATTGACCTTGGCTTAATGCTTGTGAGAATTGTCTCACATGCATTGATGCATGCCACACTGAAAGTGAGACAAGTAACACAGGTGAGCGGCATCACACGGAGGTGAGATAAGTAACATCAATGAAACATGACTGAGGTAAGGAGCATGAATGAGATAATTAATGAACATGGGTGAGACACATCACACAGGTGAGATAAGTAGCATCAATGAAACATTACTGAGGTAAGGAGCATGAATGAGACAATTAATGAACATGGGTGAGACACATCACACAGGTGAGATAAGTAACACCAATGAAACACTACTGAAGTGAGACAAGGATCATGCTTTAGATAGTGAGACAAAGAATATGGGCAACAAGAAACATGGGTGAGACAAGTAACATCATTGAGACAAGGAGCATTGTTGAGAAAGGTGTATAGATGAGACAATGAATATTTGGTGAGACAGGAACATGGGTGAGAAAAAGCAAGACAGGTTTAGAAAAGGAATATGGGAAATACCAGGAATATGGGTGAGATATCATGCATGGGTTAAAAAAAATAACTGATGAAACATCATTCAGGTGAGACAAGGAACATAGGTGAGACAAAGAACCTGAGTCAGATATCACATATGGGTGAGACAACTAACACTGGTGAGACATCACAATCACATCACAGACATCACTCACAGGTGAGAACATCAGAAACATGTAAAACAAGGAACATGGGTGAGACAATGTAAGCTACACATCTTAATCCAACAACAGCTGTGACCAGGGAATGGAATGGAGTTAAGCCCTTTGACTTCTTGCACAAAAGTGGCTAAAGTTGAAGTAAGATTATGGAGCACAGGTCAGATATATAGTAAATCAATGCCATATGTATGCAGGACACATGCATTGCGTGACCATAACAAACTTCACCTGATCAGAGCCATTTAACATTGGACAGAGTGTTGCAAACACAGTAATATTACCTGGGGGTATTTTTCTCAGATCATAGTGAATACATTGTGAATACTGATATGGAATACTTAAATTATAGTATATGTATATAGTGCATGGTACATTTAGTCAGTGCAGTAAAGCCAACACTTTTCTTTTGTCGGCAATATCTTTCACAAAGGAAAGTCAGAATTCAGCTTTACACACATTGAATTCTAAGCAAATTCCATTGCGGCACTTGCCTGCTTACAAACACAAATTTCAATGTTCGTTTTTTGTGTGTGTGTATAACTTTAGATTACATAATATTATTGTATAATATTATTCAAGTGCCTTGTGAAACAGCAACATTGTGCTATTCCATATAAAGCCTATTGATCATTGGCTGGGGGAATTTAATGTTAAATCAGGAAAAGCTTCTGTAGGGTTTAAGGTACAAACGGCCACATCTGTGTTGCAATGTTATTAAGTGCACAAAACTGACTATGCTGATATGCAATCTCACATTATATCATGTCAGTTGTAAATATTGAAGAAGAATGCCAGTTACATTCCAAAGACATGGCATGTCATCTACCATGACCATCTCTAGAATAGTTGCAAATGTTCAAGAAAATATAAAAGAAAATATAAAAGAAATAAGACATAATATAAGAATAATACAATGAGTATGGTCCTAAACTATGGAGTGCTTGTTCATAATTATTCCTGGTTTTCTGGTATTTTACCAAAGTTTCCTACATTCTCACATCAAACCGATGAAGAAAAATACCTTTTTTAAAGACTCATTGGAAAAATAAAATAGAATTGAATATATCAGGGTCTTAGAATATGAAACGTTTAAGTACGATTTCATTCCCAAGCTCAAATTGTATATGTCGCTTTGTGAACAAAAGTTTGAGTTGAGCATTAAATCATACCCAAGAAAGTTTCGTAATTTTGGGGTCAGTTCTAGTGAATATTCCATTCACTAAAAATCTGAGTGAATACCAGCATCTCCACTGATAATATAGTAGATAGCGGTATGCTAGTTCCTAGACCTTATTTATGATAAACAACTAAGTTTGTCAAGGTACCACTAGTATTAATTAGTCAATGGTCACTCGATATGTACTTTAATATTTATTATTCAAAGAATTCATGGCCATGATTTCCCATGTCAATTTCATTGACTGAGGAAAATGTATTATAGAGTCCTTAATAATTAGACCTACATCAACATGAGCAATGCCATTGGAATACTAGTATGTTCTTAATGAGGTATAGCATACAATAGCATATGCAGTATACATTTACCATGTAATGAAGCACCATCCAAACCACTGTCGCCTCCAATTACTTGATTAGGTTAACATTTGCACTGCTAGATTACTAAAAATAGCTAGTGCATTGCACACCCATAATTGCCTTCAGCTGCAGAGAGGTTAAAACAATATATTGATCATGAAAGATAGTACACTTGTTAAAGCTATAGTAACATTATCAGCAGCATAATAAGATACATAAAAGAGGTAATAATTTTGTAGTTTTCCATCTAACAAGCAAGAACTTCATGACTACAATTCAGGGTTTGATAGGCTTCTACGCTCATAGGACCTGGATACAATTGAAGCTAAATACATCCTTAATCAGCAGAAGCTGTTCCTTGCTACAATATCAAATCAAATCAACACCAAACAGTCCTAACTCCCCTGAAGTACTTCACATACAATTCAATACCAATGCCTTGACTTCCTTCATTCAGCATGTCCAGGTCTCGTAAACTCAGCCAAGCACATAACTCACTAGATCTTCAAGCCACTTCACATGTTGTGAACACATAAAGACAGTGATATGTTGTGGTATTGGAGAGCACATAACACCTTATTGACTATGTCCTATGATATAGCCTACTGTGTAGTTCACTGTCTGTATACAGTGCAGTAGTAACCAGAACATGAGGGAACCAACTTAGGTGCAAAACACTTGTCAGGGCTGGGCAGAAGGAAACCCACAAGATATAGTATCGTAGCACCAGCAGTAAACCTGTGAGCATGAGCTGGTACTGACAGACCAAGGATGCTAACTGCATTGGTACAGACAGTGCATACTATAGTAATTGCATCAGAAAAGTAACTTTTACAAACATTGATGCCCAACCTTTGGCTCAGAAGTCCAATGTTCTACCATTGCGCTACCACCCAACCCATCTGATTAATTAAGCTAAAAGACTAATGGATCTGTATATTTATAACCAGTTGGCTTTTTTACTTTGTTTTGGGACTAAGAGCTGCTTTATCATGCTATTTTATCAATTATATTTCTTATTGAACAACTACTTGGTACTAAAAGTCTATGAAATATAATCCTCTTTGCATTAGACAAATACTGTACGTACAAGGCAAGAAGACAATAATGTTTTCACTAACAGTAATGTAATTACGGGTATGATTGTGGTGGGTGGGATAACAACACGTCAGACCTGAGCCAAAGGGTTCAAACCCACCCAGGAAGTTGTCTCAGATTCTATCATGAAAGGGTGTACTGTCCGTGCAGTAATACGTGGTATTCATGAGGCACAATCTGTTATTGTGTGCAGACAAATTGAATTCAGTTTTAAGAAAAACACATGGATATTTTAAATGTTAGAACTTTAGCCTTGAGGTAGCCTGTAACTGTTGAAGCCAGGAATGTCTCAATCCATCAACAACCCTGTCATCAGTCATGACACCACATTCCACCAGCCCCCACACTACATGCACTTCAAGCTTGGGGTGTTTGCATAATGTTAACATGAGCACTTTTTTAAGTGGGTGTGCTCCACTTTCAGATATTTACCTTTAGATGGAGGGGGGGGGGGGGGGGTTGAAGCAGGGGTGGGATAGTGAAGGAGGAGAAATATGTAACACTTGTTACAGAATGCTAAGCAGTAAACATTCTTTCCTCCTCACCCACCCACTACCACCCCCACCCACCTTCACAACCCGGATATCATATTGCTGTATAAAAACACAGGACTATAATGTAAAAATTATGCGAGGTATATTGTATGTTTTGTGATACTTATACTATAAGCTATAGGCAGTGACTAGATATCTGATCTCGGAGGTATGCAAGTTTTTTTAAAGGTGCGAGGTATTTGATACAGCTATCACAACATGATTGTGTCATACTGACGGCAGTGATATAGTGAGTTCAGTGTCTTAAACTTTGGAGTCATTTCTATCAGGGTACCATTGCTGATAACAATTGTGGCTATAATTGAGCTTAAGGACACATTTTTGAATCTGCTAAAAGTACAACCCCATTGCATAAAATTATGTTATCACTACTACTTGAGAATATGGTTAGCTAAACCTAGTGTAGTGATAAAAGTGGTTCA
Source organism: Lepetodrilus fucensis (assembly GCA_032361325.1). Taxonomy (NCBI): domain Eukaryota; kingdom Metazoa; phylum Mollusca; class Gastropoda; order Lepetellida; family Lepetodrilidae; genus Lepetodrilus; species Lepetodrilus fucensis. The sequence goes on from JAUTBV010095538.1 coordinate 13,829, forward strand.
TGCAACTAGACTTACATTTGTAGCGAGTTCCGAAAATTGAACTTTAAAGAGAATCAATTGTAGTTACAACTGTTCTGTGCAATGGGCCACAGATAATGGGTATGCACAATATACAGGTAATAATATACCAATAAAACTTTAATAGGTTCTATGAATAGCATTATATAGCAACCGTTATTCTATCTCCATTTATTGTACATCTAACAAAGAAATATTACTTGAACAATAAATACATGGACATTTGTCATGATGTGATGAAATGTTTGGTCATGAATTGTTTTACATTTGAAATATCAAAGACATATCTCTCATCAGAATTGGAAATGTTCAATGATATTAATACAGTGAATTCCTTTTTATCATTAAAAATGTTTTTAAATCTGAGGATTATTAAAAGGTTCTTTGTCCCATTTGCACTAGAAACCCAGAAATAGATCATTTAAAACAAAGCAAAACATGCAAACTGATTCATGGAACAAACTAGTTTTATCTTCCTGATATTGAATCCTGTTTTATTGACCAACAGATAAAGAATTACGAGCACTGACAATAAAAGAAATAGGTCACCTCATGGTCCCTAAAAATATACAGGTTAATTTAAAACATTTATTTTAATCTTGAGAAACAACTTTGACAGGCTTCTCTGGATTCCGCAATAGACAGTATAAATTATTGGCATGTTTGTATTTGTTTGGGTTCATCAAACGCTAGACACGGTGGGGAGCTATGTGTTTGCACAGGCAAGTTTTCCAACATGTGATTGTTGTGTATATAAATATCCAGTGAGAACACCGTACACTGTACACACCCTTGAGGTATTGGTAGATTTACTGGGAATCTATAAAGCAGATCTCAGTCAAATACACACACAGTGTGGACACTTCAATCTGGAACCAATCAAGATATAGCCAATCTATATCTGGCCCCATTGGTTATACATGTATGGTCATTGAGACAATGCAGGCTATAGGATAGGTTCAACTGTGTTGTTGACAGGGAATAATCATAATAAATAATAATAATTAGATTTATATAGAACAAGTACTTCTATGCACAAGGAACTGCTCGTAACATTGATTCCAGGTATCCAACACTTAAATCAGTCACAAAATAAGAAAAACTAATTTGCTTTTAATACCACGACTCCTTACTACGTAAATCAATTGATATACAGAGTTGATGGACAATGATGTAGGGCACAGCAAAGTATGACAGTATGATTGTGGTAAATGTATTTGCTGTTTCGTTAAAGTTTGGATTTCACACTGTTTAACCATTACAGGCAATACATTTGTACACAGCAATGTGATATAGAAGTATGCATGTGTGCATACATACATACAAAAGCATATGTGTTTATTTATAAATACACAGATATAAATATGGATATTTGTTTTTCTGTGATATGACATTAATAAAATATATTTTTATAAAGAATATTTCCATGTATATTAATATAAAAGTAAATCTGCTACAAGGTACAATTTCATCCACATGTTATCAGATCTATAAACCATTTACTATAATATTTAATTAAAGAAAAACACCCCACAGGCAGACATGTTCTACTTTACATGCTTTAGGTGATATAACTAGATCGCTATCTATTACTAGGCAAGTAATTTGTCGAGATGATCCATTAAGATATGTGTTTTAAAAGGGCAAACAAAATTCCCCTCGTCACTTTAAACAAGATTAAATCCATTGTAACCAGGTAAAAAAGAAAATATATTATTGACTGTCGAAATTAATCCATGTGCGAGTCATGTTTGACAATGATGTGAATGACAATACTGCATAGACAGGTAAAGTAAGTCTGCGCTGTCTTGTATAAAGCAGGATAACTCTAATGTAACCTTAACTCCAACCTTAGAGATAGACTATTCCATTGATAATGTTGATGTTAGAGTTATCGTATATCCAACGCACATACCAGTAAGTGATTTTCTGTCACGGTTGTTGGCGATTTTCTGTCGCCGTTGTTGATGAGTTTCTGTCACCATTGTTGGTGATTTTCTGTCGCTGTTGTAGGTGATTTTCTGTCCACGTTGTTGGTGATTTTCTGTCACCATTGTTGGTGATTTTCTGTTGATGATTGATAATTGCACTATAATCGCCCATGTATGCACAGTATGGCGACTGCAATTTTTATTCTCACCAACCGATCAGACAATATCTAGCATGTTTTCATATTTGGAGACATACGGAAAATCAGTTCACAATCAAATCGCCCATGTGAGGTGTTTGGTGATTCAGATGAAATCAGTTTTATTATACCAGGCAATCATACCTTGCGCTATCTTCATGTGACTTATTCAAAATGACCACATATATAATAGCCAAATGAACAATGTGATAACTAAAAATAAATAAAAACTGCTGAGCAATTACAAATATACCACACACGAAGCGATTGAGAGTCAATGGAACATCGCTCGTGTGCAACTGATATTATAGTTATTCCATTTACTGATAGTAGGAGGGCCCATCTCAGCAAAACTAAATGTATTTGCTGCTGATATATTTAACCCTTTACTTGATGGCTTAATCAAAATCACTGCTTCTCAGGGCATCTCTGGCTGCTTCCAGCATGGAGAGGGTTAAAGAAAATATTAAACCGTTTCTACAAATCTGGATAGGAAACAACTTTGATAAATTTAATTTATAATATTTTACCAATCAGCAACACTAATAGATCTGTGTGACTGTGTATGACACGACATAAAAATAATCATTTAACTTGTTTGATTTATATCACAGCAGTTATTATACCATTTCACCTCACATTGAAAAATCTCAAATATACTTCAGTACTTTAAACCTGTAATCTATGCCATAAGCTAGGATATTCAAGAACACATACATTGCTCAACTCAAACATATCAACAACACTCTTGTCATGAAAGATCAGAGGGCCAGAGTTTCCTATTGCTTCCAACATATAAATGGAAATTGAGATTAATAATTACCTCATCAGCTGTCTCGTTCCAGTTTTGATCAACTGCGACTCCTGAAAGAACAAGTAGGAACACTATACACCGATGTAATAACACTATACTCACGAATGAGACACAGTTAACCAGATACGGTCTATCAGAGTTAGTGCTGTCCTAGCTTCACCTCGGTGATGCATGAATAAGCAGGATGTCATATTGAGTAACAGTGATGTACAAACCTTGGCCTTACACAGGGTCATATATTCTGAGGCTATTGAAGTGCATGTTTTTTTACTACTAGCCCCAATAAAACATGCTTGTGTCTACTTAGCAAGCAAGGGTTGTAGGTGGTGACATGCTGTACTGTACATATAAATTGCTG
>JAUTBV010095549.1:0-17146 GCA_032361325.1 Lepetodrilus fucensis
ATTGGAACAAAACTCCATTCATATTGCATAAAATACAAAGAGACTAGGGCACAGCCAATGAAACACCTGCAAAACTTTACTTTTTGAAGGGACTATACAGCCACCGTTGATAATGATAAACTGTAGAATGCCGCCATAGTTTCAATAGCTGAAATATTTGTCTTTAAAATGGATAAGTAGAAGTAGTAGTACTAGGATGCCAGTAGGACATGGAATTATCTACCCAAAAAATATTGTTCTAAATAAATCATCAGTAAATAATACAAATTGGTTGTTTTTGTTGTTAAAATAGCTTGTGTTTGTTACCAACATTGGATTCGAACTCCTGTGATCGCGTGAATCATGCACAGGCGAGAGTCTGGCATGTTATCCGCCGTCACATTAACACACAGGTATAGACCCTACATCAAGTCTGTGTTATCAATCCATTTGAAGACCGACAAACTCAACATCCGCATGTTATATGAAAGCAAAGAATTGATTGATTGATCGACTGGCAAGACTCCGTCGCCATGTTAAACACTTGACAAGCAGTGATGTTTTACACTCTCGTGGAAATATCCGCTTCTAATAAAAACATGTTGTTCAATTTCCTCAGTTTCTTTATTCCTTAAATTACAGCAGTCAAGCTTGGGTCGATTTTACATCGTTCCTTAAATTCAGTGTTACATAAAACATTCTGTGAGACAAAATGTATTTCAACATGGCTAGGCATATCAATAACATAAAAGTATCAATAGCATAGGCATATTCACCTTGTGGTCAGATCTTCTACAAAACCATATATATTCATATTTGTCAACCTGGGGCAGTATTCAATATTAGAGTGATAAGTTTTGAAATTGACTTAAATCACCTAAAAAACGTGGTTTTGATTGAAATATCTGGTTTTTACTTTTAGGAACATTTCTTGAATCAAACTGTAAGTCCAATATTGAATACGGCCTCAGTGATGTTTTGTGACAAACTTTAATAGTATACCAGTAGTATTATATATAAAGAGAGCCTCAGAGGTATTTCTGTTTTTTAAATCGTTCTGTTCTGTATGTTTAAGGAAAGGACGTGAGTGGTCTCAAGGCTTATCAGTGTTCTTCCGATTGGTGGGATCATTCCGCAGTAATTGGTAAGTGCGCGACTGTTGTTGTTATTGTTGTTACTATTATTATTATTATTATTATTATTATTATTATTATTGTTGTTGTTGTTGTTGTTGTTGTTGTTGTCGTTGTTGTTATTATTATTATTTTATTATTATTATTATTGTTGTTGTTATTGTTGTTGTTATTATTAGGTGTATTCAATGTGTTATTAATATTTGTGAGTGCGTGACTTGTAATAATAATCATTAGTAGTATATAGTATTGCTGTTGTTGTTGTTGTTGTTGTTGTTGTTGTTGTTCTTGTTCTTGTTATTATTAGGTATATTCAATTTGTTATTAATATTTGAATTTATTGCATTTATATAACACAGAACTCACAACCACAAACACATATAATTGCGGATAATTATTATGTGTACGGTTTCTTCGGAACGTACAGTTAGTATTTGTTTTAGTTATATAATAATATTCATAATAATAATAATATAATAATTGTACACAGCTATTTGTTCACGGAATAGTTTACTGCTGGCTCTCCTCCCAAATTAACAGACCAATCTGAGAGTTATTTCTTTTTTTATCTTCCAGCCGAGCTTCTGTTTCTACTGTGGGGTGTTCGTCTGTGTATCGTTGTCAGAAAAGCCCCATCAGAATTCAACGAAAGTCGCTTTATCAGCTGGGCTATATACAACGAATTCTTACTTTCACTATTTCTCAATGTTTCAATGTAAGTATAATTGTGTTATTCATTCACCGTACAAATGCACGCAGCCGTCAGATAGTGTGTGTTAGCAATAATCAATTTGTAAGCGAATACTTTCATACAGTCAAGTAATTTCATTATTGATATATTTTTTTTAATCATTTCTAAAATAAATAAATAAACACGCTTCGGTGTGCAAATGTGAGACTTTGTTCAGGAATAATTACTGAAAGTAAAAGTCATAACATAAGAAGTGAAACAAACGCACGTTTTGGAATCTTGGAGTATTAGTCAGAATATTGATATGTCGTTTTCTTTTCTTTCTACGATGTTGTTTGATTGTAAAGAACCGGAAATACTCTTCTGAGGGGCATCAAGGTTTTTTCCAGTGACAACGTGCGGTTATCCATGCGAAAAGACATGTACACGTGTTTGTCGATCCATTTTCTTGCGTTGTGTCTGCCCTCCTCTTTGCTCGCCAGTTTCAATTTACTTCTCAGATCGCAAAGATTCGCAGAACTGAGCGTAAAGTTAGCTGCCTAGTCACCGAATACTCTTGACTAGTTATGGACGCAAGTGAGAGAGGGAAACTGTTCGTTTGTTGTGAGCAATAATGTCAACAAGCTTTCAAAAATTAGCAATTTATTACATCTTGGAACATATATCGTACACCGCCTACCATGGATCTCGGAGAAGCAATCCAGAGTGGTTTCACTATATTGATTTATTTGATAACGCTAAAGAAAATAACACAGTGTTACACAAGTTTTAATCGTGTAAAAAATATGTATATTTTGTGTCTTCGTCAAATATTACACCGTTCTTAATGCATTTCTCTTGTATTCTCCGTGAAATATATGTTTACTCCGGAAATTGGTTTCAGGAATGTTGTCATTCTTAAATGGCACTAAATTATAGTTTGAGAAATGCCTCGGGACCAAATTCCCAGAAGCCATTAGCTTGTAAATTGAATGGAAACTACATGTATACAATGGCCTTGTAGATACTCGTAGTTAAATTGCTACTTATTCGATCAGTTGACTAACACATAGTATATGACGTGCGTGATGCCTATTGGATATCTATTCGTCCAATACTGCTCTTTTTCATTGTGAGAGTAGGATACAGTTTAAAACTATTGGCACCAATATCGTAATGCTGTTTTTTTATATTTTACGGAATAATTCGAGAATAAATAACCCCATGTGCATTGGTTTCCATATGAAAAGCATACACAATATTTATTTACAATTTATCTAGCAATTTTTATTAAACCCTTTTTCTATACCATAATAATTATTGTAATACTATGTAGTTCTCAACAAAGGTTGGTTAGAAGAGAATTTTTAATCAAAAACCTATGCCCGGTTTCTCTAAACAAATTAAAACTTTTAAATAACTAGAAAAAGACGGTAAGTTAGAGTATTTACTCATCCTTGAGACAATCCAGCATTTTGCATTTCTCGAAAACAAAAAGCTCTATTTCCATTTGTTAACTGAAAACTGCATTTCAGGGATAAAAAAAAAAACAGTTCTAAGTTGTTTTTCGATAAATCCGGATATGGGCATGCGCAGTAGATCCAAATGTATGCACTAGTTTATTGTATTGAGCAGCTTCTCTAGATCTTTACAAATACTAATGTTTCTTTTTCAGGATATTTTTGAAAGACCCCTTTCCTACTAATCCTGACCTGCTGTACTTAGTGCTATTTATACACACCCAGCTGACCACTACAGTCACTTTAGCATTCCTGTTTGGTAGTAAGGTAAGCATCCTATAGATAGTTCTCAGTAGTAGCTAGTCCTTGTCAAAGACGTTTCGTGATAATGTCAGCGATTCTTACTGATTTTTGACATTTTTCCAAAAATTTCTACTTCTACAATTTTTTCAAATAATGTTAAAAATCATTAAAAATCGAAAAGATTGCCACAAAACGTCTTTGACAAGGACTATGTACGCAGGTATTATTATTATTATTATTATTATTGATAATATCCAGGTATTATGTCCTAAGTAATGTTACTATTTAGGTGCACACCATAGTGTCGTTAGTAGCAATACTTTAATTTGTTTTGGTATTATTTTCTTTTTAGTATAACCGTTTTCAAGATTATTTATCCCATATCAGATTAAGACTGGTAATGACGAAATTTACAACATGTGTAAGGCATAGTGTTGCAGTAGACCTGCGACCACTGGCTGGTACTCACAAACCAATGCTAAGCAGGGTTTCGACTTTAGGCTCACACTCGCCCCAGTAATAATAGTAATTGAAGCAGCAATACTAGTAGTAGCCGTAGTAACAGTAGCAGCAGCAGTAACATCAGTAGTAGTAGTAGTAGTAGTAGCCAGTGGCCAGTTTACATGTTAATCGGTGCTGAACGACCCTGAGCGTTTACCTAGACGAGGCTGTGATTAGCTGCGGTTAAAGAGTTCAAATTGACGCCGCTCGTATGGCGATTTCCTGAGACCGTAACAAGCGAGTATCATATATTATTATCCGTTTGAGCGTTAGTTTCGGATCTTGTTTTAATGAGACTGTAGCAGCAGAAGAAGAAGCAGTAGTAGTAGCAGCAGAAATGATAGTAGTAATAGCAGTAGTAGTAGTAGCAACAGCAACAAGTAGTATTCATACAATGATATCAGCGGCGGCAGTAGTAGTAGCAGCAGCAATATTAGTAGTAGTAGTAGTAGTGGTAGTAGTAGTGGTAGTAGTAGTAGTAGTAGTAGTAGTAGTAGTAGTAGTAGTAGTAGTAACAATAGCTGTAGAAGTAGCAGCATCAGCAGGTAGTATTAATACAGTAGTATCGGCGGCATTAGTACAACACAGATGTAATCTCACTGACGTGTAATGCTTCCTGTCTGTGTTACAGTTCTACTTAGTGGTAAAGCCCAGTAGTAAAGACACACAAACTCAGCAGCAATCCACAATGCTGAGTAGAGGATCTAAATATACCCTCGCTACCAAAGCAGCCAATACCACCACAAACACCACTTCATCCAACGGGCTTAATGAAAGAACGGACGAAGCCGAGTGCGAGAGCTTTCTGGAGCGTGATATGCAGGTAGTTGTCTTGGATAAGGATCTAAAGGTACTTAGACTATTTAGAGGTAAAACTACACATATGTTAGCTTGCAAATGCTTGTAAATATATCAAAGTATATCACGATCAAAGTCTATTTGCAAACGATATACTCGCATCTCTGTTTCTAGTGTGCGTGTAAATGTTCCAGCGTTCTGCGTATTTAAATGTAATAAAGTGTGGTGTCGTGTGTGCTTTAATTGATGTACACTAACACACACCATTTCTTAACGCATATCAATAACAAGTTGTAATTTACCTTTAATTTCTAATTACTCATTAGTACCTTATATACGTTACTCTACAGCAATATTGGCTGGTTGCTTCCCAAATGTGTATATCATACAATGTAATATTGTCGTGTCGTAATCTGTAAATAATTATTGTTATGTTTATTGTTTTATTTTTATTTAAAATTAATACACCTGGCTCCGAGGTTACGAAGTATTCTGAGTTCGATTTCATGCTCAAGCTCAAAATGTACATGACGTTTTATGAACAAACTTCTGAGTTGAGCGCACAGTTGTACTCAAAAGAAAGGATCGTAACGTCGGAGCCTGGCCCTGAGATTACGAAACTTTTTGAGTCAGATTGAAATGTATATGAGGAGTCGTCAACTAAACCGTCTTTATCAAAAGGTTTCGTGGTGTCGGGGCATGTACCAGCTTTTACCAATATTAATGTATATGTATTATGTGTTACATGTGTATTTATTGATCTATAGAACCATCGTTACCACTTCATACACACAGTGTCAGTGCTTTCCATATGTCATTCATTGTATTTATGTATTATATGCATAATTGTTTTGTACTGACACAACCCTTACTAATTTCTTGTTTAGAAGAATTCGTTGTGTGGTAATTGTGTTAACCACGCACTGGATAATGTTCTGTGATGTGCTAAAAATCACGGTCAGCATTTATCAACTATTTATAACATTTTATATGAATTTTGAAAAATATAAACATTATAAATAATCAAACTGTAAATTTTGATTGTTTTTGGTGAAATTCTCCCACTTCTCTTGTAGTTGGTCTAAGGTTAATGAATGCCTTGTTATAAAAATAAGCAAAACAGAAACATATTGGCCCATATTATCGAACGCCGTCTGGACCAGGTTTAGCTCTAAAACTTAAGTTTAACCTTAAACGGTATTATGGAAAGCAATTTACTGGAAACAGTCTGGACCTGGTTTTGGTATTGTTTCTATAATATAGTTTTTGGTAAACCAAGATTGAGTTTCCGTAAACCAAGACTAACCTTAATTCAGGTCTACACTAAACCGCGTTCGATAATATGGGCCATTGTCTTATTTATTAAGCGACTTATTTTAAACCTGAGCAAAACAGAAATGTTCTGTAGCGTCATTTTGTGTGTATTGTCCTGTTGTTACTCAATGTTAAATTTAATGTTATCTTGCCGATTGTTCTCAAGTGCATACATGTATCTATACTCATCGTGGGGAAGCTTCTACCAAATTTCGGAACTCGGCTCGAGAAACTTGATGCCATTCTTCGTCCATTCTTATTCGTCTACAAGTGTTCTAGACCGTCTACAAGTGTTCTGGCCGTCATAGTATAGCGTGATGCTGTTTTGACGGCAGAGGGTAGGCTTCATCAAAGTCAAGGGGCGCGCAGTTTGCCGAGTGCGCTAGCGGTGTAGCTAAAATAATATGGTATGCATTCGCGCACAAGTTGTTATCGTTTGACAGAGTGCATTTTAGATAGATAAATGGACACCTTATCAAACGATACCAACTTGACACTTGTGCGCGAATGCATGCCATATGTTTCAGCTACACCGCTGGTGCACTGGACAATTTGCGCGCCCCTCTGCCGTCAAGATAGCGTCAAGCTGTACTATGACGGTCAGAGCTTCTCGGCCTACAAGTGTTCGTGTAACTTGTAGATGCTTGGAAATTCTTCGTTGTTAAAATAATATAAAGTCATATTTATATGTCGAAAATGGCTACTGACACTTGATTAATTGTGTATCATTGAACACGGGGACATTTCTTTCAGGAGGAGTTCAAAAGGTTGTACACACAGCTGGAGCTACTAAAACAGCGGAACATGAAGATCGGCAACCGTCATCTCCAGCACAAACTGTCCGCCATGACAGAGGCGGCCCAGAAAGATGACCTCCCAGACTCCACTCCCACGACTCCGAATGTCAACGGCAAGAGAATTATCATCAACCTCGACGACTATCACGAATCCACGAACGTATAGCCCGCGGTGTGTGCGTGCGTGTGTGGTGTGTGTGTGTGTGTGTGTGTGCGCGCGCGTGCGTGTGGTGTGTGTGTGTGTTTGCTTGCTAGAGCGCGTGTGAAATCTATACTTATTATGTATATATACGGTGAAGGGATATGCGAGTGTTGCTTGTTGATCTTATTAACATATTAAGTCGCGCTTTGACAATGGTGTGGACTTCCCTCATGATAAATGGTCACCGTATTTTCTGTATTGAAATAGACATCAAATAAATTAGCTATAGTGAAGAGTAGGCACTTGTACACTGTATTTCTAAAGAAAGAGAAAAGAAAAAGAAAAAGAATTAGAAAAAAATGTCAGTAAAATATTCATCTATCTATATTTTGTAATCGGAGTCGACTCAGTCTAGTAGTCTAATGGGAAAAGTTAAAACATAATATCCATATATATGGTAAAACAACGAATTGTAACGAAAGCGCCATGAATATCAATTAGTATCTGATCACCGTGTTTGGACTAATCAGAATATGTTCGCTGATTAGTTTACACTGAATACACCCGTCTTGAGCATAGGTAGAACTCGACACTGGTTTGCTGTGGACTTTCAAAGATGAGCTATCTAGTCTTGTATATGCCATAGCCTTGTTATCAAGAATTATACAATTGTGCCAAATGTGCTTTTCATTTATACTCAACCAACAGGTGCAGTCTGTACATATATCTCAAGCAGTTGACTAACGACTCGGTCAATTGTACTTGTTCTGCAGAGCACTGTTTGTTTGTTGACGTATTGATGAAGTGTTGATGAAGTCTTGTTGAAGTATTGATGAAGTATTTTATGAAGTCACTGATACCGGTACTATTCATGTTGGTGTTAACCCCTTGCTTCTCCAGTAGTACTACGACTATCTCATGTAATTTACGTTATTCATGTTTAACTCTTCTTTTAATACTTTAATAACGTAGTTTCTGAAGTCAGTACCAAGAATAACAATGTCCATCAATGCTAAATACTCCACCTGTATGCTATGCCTGGTTTTGCCTCCAACTTCATGATCTCGCGTATATTATGTGGATCATGTTCAACTCATGTTTGCCATATTTTCATCCATTTGTAGTATCCTATATATACTCAGCATGATTCTAACATATTTTACTTTTAAGAGTGAAAGGTACACGTGTCATTTAACGACGGGATTCTATCAGCTCAAATGTCCTGTCTACCCCCGGGACAGTAAAGCTAATGAAATCCCACCCCCTAAAATGTAACGATTGTACCGTCTCTCTAAATTGTATCTAGAACATCAGGTTTAACAACAGGTTTTTATTACAGCTTCAGGTACATTAGTCTAATATTTACAAGGATAATTGTTGTAAACTGTTTGACTGATTACGTGTGTTTGAACAAAGGTGCATTATGTAAAGGCGTGTGTGATATTAAAAGCGACATTTGTAGAATCGATCACTATGTGTGTGTGTAAATATATATTATACAGCTAACATTGTGTCATAATTACATGTATGTGTATAGTATTGTTAATAAATGCTTTGTCAATTACATCGCTTTCGAGATTGGCACCGCTAGTATTATTTGAATGAACTCTTTAGTTTGCATTGGTTTAACGTATTATATGATGAAATGCATGCTTGGGGTCTGGTTCAATCATGGGACTTCCCGATGGGAAGAAACAGCTGCGATTGGATCCAGATCTGCACCCACGGGCTCCCTGAGTGAACACTTTAGGGGTCTGGCATGTAGAACGTTGGCTTTAGTGATGGTCTAGAGACTGTATTACCCCACAAAGAACTGTACAGAATATGTGTTGGCTCCCGAGTGTATCTTTAGCTCACATTGAGTTGATTACAATTCCTTCTGGCCTGATGTCTTCTCGTATCGTCCTTAAGGTCTTAAACGATTGACAGTGCTTGTATTGTATATACTAGGAATACTGGCGAAATAAAACAGGTTCCACCCATAAAGACAACCAATAAATATAAATATAAATATAAAAGAAAAATCTCATGTTTGTCCATTACCCCTAACGTCCATTGGGCACCTACCTCAAAACAAATACTAGCATTGGAACTGGAAATGACTTCGGAAACGGGATAGATGTTTATTTAGTTCACAAGAACGAAATTAGGAGACTAAAATATAAATACAGTTAATTGCATTGGCGAATCACAAACTGAAGACGTTAACAATATCAAGATCACAATACACCGGACGTATGCTAGGTGAGATGCGAACCTACTTTGGTTTTCTTCTCAAACAGTTCTTCCAAAAATGCGTGAATTTAGTCTAGCCTATCTGCTATCACAGTGGTGTGTTTATTTTTAGTAGTTACAGTACTTCCGAATAAAGAGGATAACCAAGATGAATTAATAAGTTGCAAAGCAAAGCGGAAATTACATAGATGACAAATAGTTGTATGTGTCTGTGTTGCAGACTGATGCTTTGTGACGATATTTACGTATATAACATCTCAATGTTTATTTAATTTCTAGACCATTAGGGATATATGATGTTATAACCGATGGTGAACCTGTATGACAAAACTAGTATAGCACTGCAATACTTAGGCCTATTACATGTATAGCTAAGTAGCAGAAAGTATTAAGAAAGTAATATTAAGCTCTAACGATCGGATGATTTAAATAACATGATGTATGGAAGTACAGTTTATTAGGCCAGTGTTGTTATTCGGAATACGGCCAGGAACGTCATTAAGACATCTGGGAAGTTACATCGTATTATAACTTCCGGTTTATACCTCAATGCATTAAAACTAGCTTGCAACATCTTCAGCACAAATGCAGCCTGCTGTAGAAGACATCGTTGACAAGAACAAGTGATCTGTTTCAGGATCATAAGACGGTGTCTAGTTGACACAGCAAGGAAGACAATCATGATTATAAGTAGGCCTACAAGTATACATGTATGTAGGTATGTAGGTTGGACATACTTTGACAACGTGGAGTTAAGGTCGGAAGTAGTGTATATAAAACCTCACGTGTTACTACGCCAAATTGTATAACCATGAAACTTTACGATTTTTAATCCAAAATTTAAAGCCATACAAAAAATACTAATAATCCCAAGTTACTAGTTTCCAAGAGATCTAAATACACAATATAGTACTTTTACGGTTTTACGTACTTACACAACTTCCGGTTTTGACCCCATATCGTTTGCTCCTCAACCAAATCTATTTGTTGTTACTTTACGAAACGCGAAATATAGTTTATATCATAATTATATTGTTGATGAGTGTTATACACGTTGTATACGAATCATGTATTTAACAGTGGTACGTAGACTTCGTGACTGTCTGTAACATGTAACATTGTAACATACTCATATGTCATATGTTACCACTTCACTGTATGCAAATTTCACCAGAGTATATAATGAAGCATTCGAAATTAAATTGTTTTACAATATATTTTGTTCATGTTTACTATCGTACGTTGACTATTTGCAACAGCACTCACAACGTATCACTGACTGTTTTTAGTGAATGTTAAGGTGTCTAAAATAGTTTACTTTATATGAAATAGTTCTTTAAAAAATAAACACGATATATTATTTAGATTTACTAGTATTCTAGAAAAAAATATTACATTTCTGGGCCAACCTCAAACAAATTACAACAAAACGTGTTTCACCGCAATGCATTTCTATAAAGTCCCCAGAATTACCTACTAAAGGTATAGTATACATACTACATTAATTTTAATAGATCTGAAGATTCGGTTGCTTGTATGGCGAGCAATGAATTCATATTTCCCGCTTACAGTAGTTTAGTGATATACGGTCACAGTTGTCAATAAGTATTTTGAGTACTATTTCAGATTATTGTTATGTAGGCTACTACTCGGTCTCTGCGTAATCTGACATATGTGCGTACGATACTAATTGACTTTTAGTTTCGTAATTTCGTAAAGTCTCAGAATCCCATTAGTCAATTAGTCAATGGTTGTTCGCGATCTAATAACTATAATTATCTAAAAATAGTTATCTAAATTTAGTGTAGGCCTATATTATCCGGTTTTACGTGAACGAAGAATGCAATTGTTGTAATTTACATTAAGAATCCTGTTTTCTCTTGTCCCAAACAGACCATCCTCTCAGAACAACTCGTGGTATTTCAGTACCTTCATTAAACTGAGTGGATGACTCTTTGAGGACGATGATGCAAATAGACTAACATCAGCTGCACTAACCTTGGGATTTTTCTCATTGTAATCACGATCAAAGTCTTTGTTGCCGATCAAACAAAGGACAATTTATTGTTATTTTTATATCATCATTACAAAATAAAAACACAGCATCCACTACAAAACAAAATACATTGCCTCCCATCTCAGATGTTACTCGAGCATTTACGCAATTATGTTCCGAACCTTGGTATCGTTTCTCGAAGCTCTCCTATCCACTAGAGACCATAGCGCTCTCCTAAGTGCGCGATTGCCATGTAGAGATGGCTACGAGAGTCCTTGTGGTCTCGTAGTAGATATGGGAGCCCTTGAGAAACAATACCCAGTAGTTCCAGTATGGTTCATTATCATATTCTCCGTCGGGAAGACCCTTTGCAAAGATAGAACGCAGTGCAATGTCTTTATAGTTCGTAGTAGCTTTGAGAGCTTCGAGAAACGATACATTGATACCGCTGTTGATAATATGTTAATTCCTCATTTAAAAATGACTTGAAATACATATGTATGACCCTGAACTTCTTAGAATTGTAAATCAGCAAACGAATTGCGTAATGATGTCGTGAGAATGTAAGGATGTCAAGAAAGAACTTCATAAATCCACCAATAAGAAATGTGTCCACAAAGTTAGATTTTCAATAAAACCTAGATGTTTCTTTCATACCGTGGTATAACACTATTGTGAAACTTCACCTCCACTATTGACGGACGAGGATTTTGACCTATTTCCAAAGTGACTAAGATCAGAAATGACAAGATATCAAGAAAACCACCTTCGGGAATTGGAACAAAAACGTGTTTTCAGAATCAGATTACAAATCACCGTATCAAAAAGGGAACATCCATCGCATTTCTGATCTTCAATCATCACCACCACCTTAGAACAAAATATGGTCTCACAAAATATATATTACATAAATGAATCACGATTATACAAATAGCCTGTATATAAAAAGAATAAAGTATCATGTACTTTTATGTTAGTACGTGTGTAGGTGTCAGTAGGCTTTATGTTCTTTATTTAAGAATAATACAATGTTGCATTTTACTTTTTAACGTTTAACGTTTACGGTTTACCGGTCCTTTACAAAATACATATTTTCGACTTAAAACGAATGTATCTAGCAATAATATATACCCTTGCCTATGCACACCCAGTGCTCACAGTAGCGAGTGTGAGTGAATTATTGTTACTCACATTAACTATGAAAACTAAAGATGGTAAACAATGTAGGAACACATTACAGTACGACATCTTTACAAGAAGCCCTCGAATCAACTAAACCGAGGTCATCCTGCGTTTCACGAAATGGTCATACTGTAGTCTTTGCCTAAATCAGGGTCAACACTATGTTTTACTGTAGCAGAACATTACGTATATTTCGATTTAGGCCTGGATTACCGTTACGTCCCTTTCGTGAAAGGCGACCAATAGGTCTCTTCCTATAGTTCAGATAGTTTGGCTTATAACATTGAGACACTAGTGTGACATAAGACTAGAAATGTTAGACTATATCTAAGAGCGAAAGGCGACCAATATGGCAATAGGTCCCTTCATAAGAGGGTGCCCAGATAGTTTGGCTTACAACATTGAGACACTAGTGTGACAAAAGACTAGAAATATTAGACTATATCTAAGAGCAAAAGGAGATATTTTGACATAGTATTTTGACGGGAGTGTGACAGAAGAGATGTTAGACGATATCTATAAGGACAATAGGATATGTTGGCATACAGTATATTTTTTAGGTAAGTGCGAAGACTAGACATGTTAGACGATATCTATTTAAGAACAATAGGATATGTTGGCATACAGTATATCTTTTACTTATGTGCGTAGACTAGAGATGTTAGACGATATCTATATAAGAACAATAGGATATGTTGGCATACAGTATATCTTTTACGTATGTGCGTAGACTAGAGATGCTAGATTATATCTAAGAACAATAGGACCGAGATATTTTGACATAAAGTATTTTGACGGGAGTGTGACAAAAGACTAGACATGTTAGATTATATCTAAGAACAATAGGAGATATTTTGACGTATAGAATCGTGACAAGGCTGCCACAGGTTAGTGGTTCTGTTATTCTGGTCATGTAGCAGTCAGGATCCAAAGTCGTGATTCGTCAGGGGACACGGGCAACCGCCGACTGAATTCTGTACTGCATTCTCTTAACACGATTTGTAACAGTAATTTCTAATACACGGCTTAAGCCTTCATCCGAGCGGTTTTGTTTGCAGGATAACGTATTCACGACTACAAAAATACATCGCAATATTCCATAGTGTTATCTCCAGAGGTGTACAGATTCAAAGGAACTAATATTTAAATAAATCGGCAACTACTGGGAATATGAAAGTTATACTCTTTGGAGAACATTGATTATAAATCAGAAGATGAGGTATGCATTTTTGCTCTCTTTGCACTAAGCTAATAGTTTCCTCATTTCGCTACCTACTGAGCATCCAATTTCACTTTCTTGCATTGATTCCTAGGAAGTCGTGGAACTCACTGTGGGGGGAAGATTCCACAGTTTTATTGGGCCGTGGCTATTTCCGTTGTTTTCGCCTCGTAAACTATAGCAATAGTTAGACCCCATCGGTCAAAGAAAGTTGGACTAGTTGCAATGATTCTCAATAAAAAGGTTAATTAAACATATCATTCACTGTATAGACATTAGTATGCACAACATGCAGGAAATATAAGAGACTTGGAAATGGCTAAAAACAAACAGGAGGAACGTTCATTTGCGATTCCTGTACCTGACCATACAATACGTTAGCGCCACGGAATATAACCAATAAGGCTGGGTAGTGTTTCTTGAAGCTCTCATATCAACTATAAGACCATAGCGCTTTCGTAAGTGCGCTCCCCATGTATTAGAGATGGCTACGAGAGGCCTTGTGGTCTCGTAGTAGATATGAGAGCTTTGAGAAACGATAGCCAGGAGTTCCAGTACGGTTCTTATTCTCCGTCGGGAAGACCCTTTGCATTTAAAAACAAGAACGCAATTCAGTGTCTTCGAGCTTGTGTAGTCATACTACATAATTTAGCAGTACTAGTCGTGGAGCATACATAAATACATAGCGGGAGTTCCCGTACTTAGACCCACCCGAAATTTGGCCCGTGGGCCTAAAAACGGAAGCTCTATCCGTATTTAGGCACATGGGCTTAAATTAGGATTTAATATTAGAGTTGAATCCCATGTGCGAAATAAGGTCCTTGATCTCAAAATGAGCATGGGTATTTCACTGAAATGTAGCGTTCATTTGACGGAAGATTACGCACCAAGGACAGCAAGACACAGATATGTTGTTTCAATTAAAATAAGTGCAAACTATAATATTTTGTCTGTTTTTCACATCAGAAACACAAAACATATATAATTGGTACTTCCGAATTTCGGATTAAAATATTCCGTCCCCAAAGTGGCATTTTCCGTAATTAAGCCCGGGGCCTAAATACGGGAACTTCCGGTATGTTGCAGTTATTATCCCACCAAATCCGAAGGTATTATCAATAAAATAGAAGAAAAATATATCGCTGTCAAATAACGCCTTTAGAAGAAATCCCGAAAATGAATTTCCTCATAGTTGATTTTAAATCTATTATACGTCCGCTTCATATGGAGTATACGTCCGCTTCAAATTGTTTAGTGAAGGAACTAAAATCACACGAATATTGCAGATGGTGAAACAATGATGAAACAACTGGACCACTAGGGGTGTAGATATTATAAGTACACACATCTCTCTCAGGTAAGAGTAGAACTCTCAGCTACCCATGACTGCATACTACAGTGGAGTTAGATCAGTGTAACTAGACAAGATAAGGATTCCTCTAGCCTTTCAATGATGACCATACCCATACCCGGTAAGTATCTTATGATCACCACCAGGGGTGGGTTCAAAGAGACAAAGGCTTATGAGCGGCTTACAAGTGGCTTACTAAACTAGCCACTGTTTCAGGAACATTGGACTAAAGCTATCGCTGTCTCGAAAACTGACCACTGGTGAAAGACACGTTTTATTCACTATATTATCTATGACAGGGTGAACATCAGCTATCATCATCCTGCAGTTGGAAGCGGAACACTTTATTTCCAGTTTTACATTCAACCTGTTGAACGTCCAGAACACTCAGGTCAGGATTGCTGAGAAAACAGGCGGCCATCTTGTCCTGAAATAAAGCATTGCATGTGTGAAGATTTGGAGTCTCAAACAGTATTATTTCTCTACCTGTCACTCAAAATGAATAGATGGTAAAATAAAAGCAAGGACTCATATGTGAATGAGTGGGTTATCCATGTTCTAAGGGCCGTATTCACAAAAGGGTTTAAATCAGTTTTTGTTATATATTTAGTCATCAAGAACTGACTTAAACCCTATCGTGAATACGGCCCCAGCATGGAGAGGGTTAATCATTATCATAACGTAAAGTACCTTCATCTGTAGAAGATTTGCCTGTGGTACGCTCTCCGTGACGTCACCCAGACACCAGCCGAAACTCACATGAAATGATGGCTCCTGAAAAACACACAATTATTAATAATGTCATAGAAAGTGAGTGGGGATTGCTTGCAGTGGGAAGGGGTCCTGAAACAACCAAACTTGTTTTATGACTTCGCTCAGTGGCCCAGATAATTATATATTATTCAACATACGTGGTGGATTTCTATCATGTATTAACTATAACATAATCAACAGTGTTGATTATGCATAATTCGATGATTGTGACGGCGTCGCCAAACAATGAAATAACGTCATGACTTGACGTCATAGTCGGATGAATGCTCATCAGCGGACTGTGGCCGTCTCTCTAAATCAATCGTTTTTCGGTAGTTTATCATGATTTATTCCAACAAAATGATTATGTTGAATAATTAGAATAACCCACTTGATAAGATTGATTATGGAAAATATGTCCTTCGTGAAATTAATATTCAAAGTTCCTCGCTTTACTGTGAACATTAATTTCACTCGGGACTTATTTTCCATAATCAATTGTATCTTGTGGGTTATTCTCTAATTCTTTTATTATGTCACATCAGGAATCTTTCACCCATACGTGATGAATTTACAGATGAACTCAGGACAAAGTAGTTCAAATCCTGTTTGGGTAGTTACTAGTTTTGGATGTAGAGTACCAACAGTTTCTAGACAGGAAACATTTTTTTAAATTCACATTGATATCAGTACATGGCATATAAATACATGTACTAGTACCCCAATACTACAAAAACAAATATAAATATTTAACTTAAAATTAAATTAAAATACTGTCCCCTAACGGGAAACATGCCTAGTCGAGACAATTATTATGACAGCATGAGAACGCCACGGTATCCTTCATGAACCATTTTCGAAGTCCAATATTATATACACCCATGGTGTATGGCAAATATGGACAAGGGTACACACAATGTACCTTGTAATACGCTTCCAGTTTGAATTCTTCAAAACTCTGATCCACAGCATCAACATATTCCTGGAGGTTAGTTCCGTCTTTCTCGATCTCGAGGCACACAAATGTTCTGTAATGTAATACACCACCCATAAACAACATAGGTATTGTTTCTCAAAGCTCTCATATCTACTACAAGACCACTCTCATAGCCATCTCTAATACACTTACGAGAACGCTATGGTTTTCATAGTGGATATGAGAGCTTTGTGCCTTTGAGAAACAATACCCTTAGAATGAAATTGAGCATTTAGCTCAGTAAAAGTCACTGGAAGAATTTGGTTGGTTGGTTGGTTGGTTGGTTTGGGGTTTAAAGTCACTTTCTAGAATCTTTCACTAATATCATGACTTGCAT
>JAUTBV010095560.1:0-17140 GCA_032361325.1 Lepetodrilus fucensis
GTCAATTGCTACTTTGGAGATTTGATTGAGCAGAATTTGTTTGTTTGGTATGTGAGCATGTCCGTTGTGAAAGGAGATGAAAATGTTTGTATTTTTTTTTTAATGTTTTTTTTTTTATGACGTGGTTTTTCTTCTGATTATAAGAAGTCGTGGCAGGATCACCCTCTTATGGGCGACCCTCCAGCCTCGGGAGTCTGTTACCTCACTCAAGTGAGGGATCAAAAGTTGTGGGACATGCTACAGGAAGGCAAGCATGACAAATTGCCGTCTCGTTACACTCTTCAGTGTGAGGAATGCAGCGCCATTCGATCCTCTACAGTGAACGGACACCATCGGATCCGTTCAAGCCCGTGGCTGCTGTCACCCATTGAAACGGGATCCCCCGTTAAAAGTCTCACCCCCATGAGATCCGCATTTTGACACCCATGCTTCCTGCTTAAAGTCTCTACTCGACACCAGCTCTCCTGTGCTAGAAGTCTTCATTTTACACACAGCTAGACACACTATTGTGTAAAGGAACAGTTTTTGTTCCGCATCTATACGCTGAGACTGACCCGAGTTGACGTCAACTCATTTTCAGAAGGGTCAGGTTTTTTTGGTTTTTTTTAAAGAAATATATATTGCCAGAGGCAATTTTTTTCCACCCCTATCTGATTCAGAGGTCCCTTCTTCATGGATCCCAGCTCCAGTGATATGGTAGCTCTCCTGAGACTATGGCTAGTCTAGTGATATGGGTGCGTCTGAGAGTGTCAGAACAGGATATCATTTTATGACATGGCAGAGATAGCTGATTGGGGTCCTGCAACCATTTGACACATTGTTTGTCATTGTGGAGAGTCTAGACTATCCATTGTCTCAGAGGATGGAGAGTCTAGTCTATCCATGTGATCAGAGGATGGCGAGTCTAGTCTATCCATGGTATCAGAGGATGGCGAGTCTAGTCTATCCATGGTCTCAGAGGATGGAGAGTCTAGACTATCCATGGTCTCAGAGGATGGTGAGTCTAGACTATCCATTGTCTCAGAGGATGGCGAGTCTAGTCTATCCATGGTCTCAGAGGATGAAGAGTCTAGGAAGCAATGGATCCAATTGCCTATTGTATACTGAATTAGGCTCCTGTGAAGAGAGTGACACAGAGATGGTGGAACAATTCAGATCAAAATACCATTATACACCATTTAATGATTTATGAGCTGTTATTTTGATATTTTTTTGCTTTAGACTTCTTCATAATGGTGGAACAGTTCAGATCAAAATACTATTATATACCATTTAATGATTTATGAGCTGTTATTTTGCTATTTGTTTGTTTTAGACTTCTTCGTAATGGTGAAACAGTTCAGATAAAAATATTCACTGTTTATGAGCTGATATTCCTCTATTCATTGCTTTAGACTTCTTCACATTGGAACTAGTACAATGGTGGGAACAGTTAAGCTCAAAATATACATAATTTATGAGCTTTTATTCAACTATTCCTTTGCTTTGGACGTCTTCACAGTGGAACAAGCACAATGATGAAAAACAGCATTTCTTTTAAATTTAAATGATCATTTTACAAACCTATCTTCTCATTTCCAATTCAATTTCCCCAACTACTGAACTGTATTATAATATGTCCTTTTCTTTGTATGTAGTTTTTTCCAGCTCATTTCCTGTATACATGTATCTCCAATGAGGACATGCATTTAGAACGTATACTGAGTTCCCCTGTGGATGTCCACATCAATCCTATTTATAACTCCCTCACGTGTATACTTCAGTACACCGGTGCCCAGGGTTGTGTGCCCACGTTTCACGAAACGGTCATACAGGTAGTCCAGACATAAATGAAGGTTTATGTAATTTCCTGTTGTATTTAATGTGTGGCATATACCCTTACTTTTGCCCTGACTGTAGACTGTCTTTTCTGAAACTCAGACATGTCCACAGAATGACCCATGATTCTCCCATGCTAGGATTGTTCTGTGGAACAAGGGAGCCTGGCATGGACTCCACTCAGCATTCATGTCACTGCCATTTAACCACTACTTCTAGCTTGTTCATCTGTATCCGAATTCCTGGTTTCGGACAGGCCCCGATTGTCAGCCGAGGATTGTCAGCTGAGGATTGTCAGCGGAGATTGAGCACCGTTCTTACTGGGGTGTATCAGTGGAGTTAATCTATCCCTGCATGTCCAGGATTCCATGTTAGGTACTACCGATGGATTCTGTCGTGTTTCCCCAGCAGAATTCGTGTTCCTGCATTTGCCCGAGATGACAAAATGATCCATCACGTACAATGGTTGGTATTCTGGCCGTGTGGTTGTTAAATGGTTAGTTAGGAGCCACCAGCCGTAGGGAGATGTGACCTCGTTTTTGTTTGGTTTACCCTCCCTGATGAGCTTACTGTTGCAGATACACCTGCCTATATTTATTTTATCAAAAATGATGGTCATTTTGTGATAGTGTGTGTGCAGGTGTGGCAATTTTCCATGGTTCCGCGGAAATTCGCTGATTTATTTGTCCAGAGGTCAATATATTTGCTTTGGATATGGTTTGGATGGCCCAGGGCTCTGGACTAACATATGCCCGACGTACAGGGGCAAGTTAAATTGTACTGCAGGCAATCTACTTTTTAACATTTAGCATCTTTGGTGCCATTGCAACTTGCCCTGACTTGCTCTGCAGGCAAGTAACTCAAAATGTTAGTCTAGAGCCCTGAGGCCACCAGACCCTGGGATTGTTTTCCGCTGAAATCACAATTGTCTGTTGCCATGTCTGTTGTGGGTAATAGTGTAGTAATAGGTAATAGGTATAATTATAGTAAGTATTCATTGTATAGGTATATTTATGGTAAGCATTCATTGTATGGGTGAAATATTCCCACTGTGACGTAAAGCACTAATTCAATAAATAATTGTAATTGGAATCTATAAGTAGGTTTTCCTTTGTTTTATCCTTTGTTATCATTGAATGTATGTTAATTCCTGACAATAGTTGTCTCTAAATGTGACAATGCTCAGCTGCTGCAATGTGTATGCACATCTTGATCCGTTTACTCCCAAGTACTACATCTAGTTAAGAATCCATTCTTAAAGCTTACAAAAGGACAACATAAATGCAAGAAACTGGAATCCTATTGGCCTCAAAATGTGAAGTACTGTTAAGATATTTAATAATCCAGCTATTATGCATATTCAGCCAGCATCTTCAATGCACAGCTAACATTAGCATCAAGCATTCACACCATTCTCAACTCCACAGGGAGTATACAACCTCCTTTGATATCGTAATAACCTCTTTCTGAGTAACAAATCACAGCTTAGGATGAAGTGTTCTGTGGTTGTTGAGAAATTGCTCAAACTCAGTTTTGAATGTTTTTTCCACGCAAAATAACATTTTTCACCAAGCAAGTAAAGATTGGTCAAGCAATTCTATTAGATGCTGCTGATGTATTCACAGGGGAAATCTTGTAATGCTTTCTCTGCAGTGTGTCCTACCAAAGTTCATCTGCATTTCCTGGATCAAACACCAGAATCTCGGCATCGGTTTAAATATTGAATGAGCTGGTGGGTTTTTATGTTAAACTTAAATTTGTATCATTAACTCTGCTTTATTAATGTAAAATTAAAATAATTAATTTGCTTGAATCTCAAAACATGTTCTGTTTGAAATGGTCACAAAATATTGTTTATTGTAAATATTGTAAGCTTTGTGTGTGGATCTTTCAAATTAAAAAGCCCAACTTTTCTTGATATTTTGAAAGAACAAAATGTAACATATATTTGTGTTTATCTTACACTCCACTCAATTGAATGTGTATTTATGGACCCCATCATGAATTTGAGAAAGATTACGAGGGAAAACAAAACGTGTATTTAAATAACCATCATGTATTTGAACAAAATACTTTAATTAAGCCCTATCACAACAAAACTCTGTCCAGAATCAGCATGAAGAAACAAACATATGTTAAAACCCTCATTCCTAAATGCATCCTCTGGGACATCAGCCATCAAATTCGCGATCTCCGACACCCGTGCAAAAACAATCGACTCGAGTCTGAATTCTCCAAGGTAGGACAGTACTGGTGTTTGCTTTTAGACATTACCGGGCAAAAATGATCAGCCATCTTGAATTTCCAGACCATGTCAGATTGCGCCGTTTCTTGTGATTCATTATCCTTATCATTCCTGCTGATCCATTCAGTGTTTTACTAGAAATAGTCGCGGGCCGCGTTAAAAACATCACCCTATGATAGCAGATAATGCTGTGTAGAGATGATCGCTGATAGAGACATCCTAAGTCGTCCCATGGAGGTAATCTATTGCTCCTCATCCAGAGGGTTACCGAGTATGCGGTATGGAAAAAGCTATAGGTTCTTCTGGAGACGCATCGGTCGGAAAGTCGTATGTTTACATGCTTGGAAGCAGGGTGATTGAACTCGCATCGGAAGCGCCCGTGTGGGTGTATGTCTGAGATAGTTATTGCGTAAAAAAATCTCGACTATATTGACGTACTGCGTAAAAATGTCTCGACTATATTGACTAGGGATTAATGGTAATTACTGCATCAGAAGTATTTCTCATTTGTTATAACCCTTAATCTCGGGATCTTTCCATTCTCGTTCACAATCCTTCACTTGGGGATTATTGGTTCCCATGATGAACTCATTCATGTGATATTTTTTTACCTGACTGAAAATGATTACCTCTGTGCAAGAATCATGTCTGCTCTCATTGATGAACTATTGGATCCATCACACAATTATTACATTTGTAGTTTAAGTACAAGAATTGTGTCTGCTGTCGTTGATGAACTTTTAAAACCATCACAATTATTACATTTGTAGTTTATATGCAAGAATCGGGTCTGCTGTCGTTGATGAACTTTTTAAAACATCACACAATTATTACATTTGTAGTTTATGTGCAAGAACCTCATCTGGCCCCGAGATTATGAAACCGTTCTGAGTACGATTTCATACTTAACTCAGAATTATGTTCATAAAACGTCATGTTTTTTAGAATAGCACGTGAGTTGAGCATTAAAACGTATTCAGAAAAGTTTCGTAATCTTGGTGCCTGTTCTTGTTTTATGAGACCGTTAGTCGAGCAGAATTCAAAGATTTTATGCACATCCGGGATGGTTACTCAGAGCGTCTTCACATTACTTGCTCTCAAGATGCAAGTCATGAGCTAGTTTCCTCTGTTATGTGGGCTAGTTTCCTCTGTTATGTGGGCTAGTTTCCTCTGTTATGTGGGCCAAGTCGTAGTTCTGGCTAGCAAAGGTATAACAAATATTGACATTTCCGGTATTGCATTCTAGTGCAAGGCTTAATGGGGGACTGGTGAATGCAGAAGTTGCAACATAGATCTCCAGATTACATGCAGGACATGCTTTGTAACTGATTTACACATAGACACTGACGGATACGCTTTGTTGATAAATCATAGAGCTATTTACGGAAATATTGTAGATTGTTTCGTCACTCGGCAAACGAGGATTCTACCCATCGTTACCTTGATGGGGTTCCTACAGAATACGCTGGTAGTTTCTTGTGGTGTATCTGTAAAGATATGTAAGGCAATAACTACTAGGCAATCCTTCAGCCAGTACCATTCTCGTCTCACTATGGTATGCTAAATCCTTGAAGTGGGGATCAAATTTTAATTCTAATCTGGATATCCATTCCAGAGTTAATGAAGTTTTATCTTTCTCTGTCTCTCTATCTCTCGCCTCTCCTCAATCTCTCTCTCTCTCCTTCCTGCCTTCTCCTTCCTTCCTTCCATCTCTCTCTGTTCTCTTCCATCTCTCTGTTCTCTTCCCATCTATCTTTACCTACCTCTCTCTCTCTCTCTCTCCCCCTCTCTCTCTCTCTCTCTCTCTCTCTCTCTTGCTGTATTAGGCACATGAACTGCTCTTTAGGGCATCTCTGGTTGCCTCCAGCATAGAGACTCAGAGGTTTAAGTAAGTGTTTATACAAAAACTAAAAAAAAAAAATTGTATTTTGAAATACTGTAATAAAGATATTTTATTTTTCAACAAT
Source organism: Lepetodrilus fucensis (assembly GCA_032361325.1). Taxonomy (NCBI): domain Eukaryota; kingdom Metazoa; phylum Mollusca; class Gastropoda; order Lepetellida; family Lepetodrilidae; genus Lepetodrilus; species Lepetodrilus fucensis. Next base: position 6,031 of record JAUTBV010095560.1, read on the forward strand.
ATTGGTCATTCTTTGTCGGTCACTATGATGGAAGTTTCCATAAATGTTATTGTTATCACAGGATTGTTTCTGTATATATCTAATATTATACTTTTTATCTCTCTCCTGACGAACAGATGGTATTATAGGTGAGTACCACTTGCTATGAATATTGTACTGTATTGGAAGGCCAAGGTGCATCTTGTTTCCAGGACATTCAATGCCTTGGCTGTATAGATGTTAAATAAGCCTGCTTTGTCTTCAGAGTTGTAGGACTAACATGCACATGTCAATGTTGCTGTAGTTTATATTTATTAACATTCAAATCCCTTTTTCAGTTATATATTTCCTTGGCAGTTCCCTGTTTGTGTATTCCTTTCATTAATTTTATTGTTGTTGCTTCTTCTATCTTCTTTTAAATTTATTTTATATTTTTATTATTTTTATTTTTGGTGTAAATGAATGTTTTTGAATTCGCTGTTTGTGATTCCTTTAACCCTCTCCCTGCTGAAGGCAACCAGAGGTGCCCTAATGAGCAGTGATTTTGCCTAATCCAGCAGGGAGAGGGTTAAATGATTATATCGTTATTCCTTTTTTTCTGTTATTATTTTTTTTAAATATTTTTTTTAGGGATAATTAAATGTTTAGGGTAACTAGTCATCCTTGTGGGTTTATTTTTGTTTGCATGGGTAATATTGCTGTACAGTTTGTGTGCATTTTGACAAGCTTTTGTCGCAGATAACCGCAAGTGCTGCAGAGCATTACGTCGTGCTCAGCTTTTTCTACTGAAGCTGTTGAAATATGTCTATATTATGATATGATTATCACTGCTTCATGCATATCGTTTTTTTAATACAATTTGTTTTTATTCTTAAAGAACCCGTTTTTTAAATTTATATATATATATATTTTTTCCAAAATGGTAAATGAAGAAGTTAACAATGATATATTTAAGAAGATGATTACAAAATATTGTTATTTCTGCTCTTATTTTTTTGTATATTATTTTTTTCTCTCTCCTTTTATCCCCCTTTTCTCTTTCTCAATCATGATAATGAACTATAAGCTACCCAGTACATTCAATATAGTGATGGCTATTTTCATGACCATATTTCATTATACAGTCAAATAAATCGCGAGAATAAATGAAATGGCGATGAAATCAAAATTGGATTTTCCGCACCCATCACAAAAGCGGATCAGTTATTGGAAATAAAATAAGCGCGATGCCACATTACCATAATACCAATATATGTGTAGGTTAGCCGGGCAGGGAAAGAACATGAAGTGGGTAAATACTGCACTATCCACAGGTTATTCCTAAAGCCCTGCTCAATCACTGTCCACGAAGAAGAGAAATTACACCAGAATTCCGAAATCCCAGGGAAAAAACATTCTGCTATTACACAAAGTGGCCTGCTCTCAAATTAGCTGTTCTTGAGGTGATGCTAGATGCAGGCTGAAGCAGATTTCTGAGCTGACAGGGCACGAGACAATTTGGAAGTGTAGTCGAAATTCTGTATTTTAAGTTATAAAAAAAAATTAAAATAATAATAAAAAGGTTTGAAATGTTTTGAAATGAGATGACTGGTATTTTAGTATACTTTGGTCTTTAAATTTTTACTTTTTTACTTTTACAAAAGGTTTAAAATATGTTTGGAAATAAGATATATAATGTGAATGGTATTTTAGTATACTTTAGTCTAATTTGTGACTAATGAAACATTTTGGAATTGTTTTTATGAAAGATTTTATATGTTTTGAAATAAGAAATACAAGTGATTCATATCGTAGCATATTTGAGTCTAATATGTGTTGATGAGAAACAAGGGATTTGGGGAAATTATGTCGAAATTCTTTTACGAAAGGTTTTAGATATAACTTTGGAAATTTGATGCAATTGAATGATATTTTAAGAGTACTTTGGTCTAATATGCATTGAGGTATTGAGATTCTCATCAAAGAGCCCTTAATAAATCTTTTGTCTGCGTCAATTAAGGAATGACATTTGATTCATTATCTTTCACGGTGTGAAAAAGTGTTTGGATAATGAGAATTTAATGTTTCACCTGAAAGCTATTTTGGTGGAAGAAACTGTCTAGTATGGCATTACGATATTGCAAACAATAGTTCAATATGATGACGTGACTATTAAATAAATAATTGTTTTTCATTGTATAACCAGGGATATTGTCATTGTTGTGTCATATCGACAAAGTAATCTTGAGAATGTCTGCATAAAGGATATAAAAATGGATAATTTACAAGCAAACAAGTAAAATATCACAACTTGTCTCAAATACTTAGTTTTTCATTGAAGGTTTACCTTTCTTAGTCAAAACCATATCCATAGCAACCTGAAAGCAGAGAATGAGAATAGAGTTACTTGCCCTTGACAGTTTTTGAATAGAGAGTGGTCGTGATGTTTTGTTTGCATTGCCTGTAAAATAGCCATTTTTAGATCTAATCCTTTATGCAGACAATCTCATGATAAAAATGATGCTAAAGAGAAAACACGTAGAGCATATTGTTGTGAGTTATACACTGGAAAAGACAATTTACCTTGTCAGATGGCCAAGGCTTGAGTGGCATTGCCTTTGGGGAAGCGATGCCTTCTGGCGAACAGGAAGTACACAATGTGATGGACCAGAGCACTAATACACGTTCTAATTTTCCCAGTCAACAGTCAGCACTGGTCAGTGTGAAATCCGATGGAATTCCGTAGTCTGTAGATCTAATCTGTCAAGGTGAAAGCACTGATCTTGAAGGAATCTCAAACAGGCTATTGCACGATTGAACTCACCACCTGATGTAGACCAGAAAACTCGGATTTCATGTAATACGAGAATAATGACCAAGAATAATGACCAATAATGCTATTTTTGATTTCACAAGGATTATCATTGTGTCAAGGTACTTTTTTAACACAACTTTTTTTTTTAATTCTCATTTTTTGTTTGTTTTGAATTTTTTCTTTCTCAATAGATCTATAATTCATTAATAATTTGAGATATATACTGTATTTTTTTCAAAAATTAATTTAGTTTGAAAATGTATTTATAATGTTACATGAATATCGAAGCAATATGGTTGGGAGCTTTTATTATATTTAGATTTAATGGTACATGTATTTCAATAAATATTAAGAAAGTACCAAAATAACATCACATTGCCATTTTCCAATAAGCCCTGAAGGTACTTCAGTAAATGATGGTGTATCTAGCCATTCATAAACTGACTTATAGCATCCCGTACTTAATGAAATCGCGGAGATGTACCATCATCCCGAGATCCTATTTTCCACACCACTTAGTCTTTAGTGAGCTCGTTACCTTGGTGTTCTCTGTCCAGAGTTTGTGGGAAGCCATACATCCGTTCCATCTTGTACTTTACCCAGGACTTTGAATATGATACTAGACTTTTAGAATATAACCTTTTCATGTAGATTACTCCTTTTAACTCGCCACTGCGGAAGGGATTTATAAATCGATGACGTGCACGTAGATTCTGGGGAGGGACGGAGGGTTCTGGGATCTCGGGATTCGTCATGGTTAACAGACTGGGAATCGTGAGTCTGAAGAAACACCAGATACAGTCGATCGTATAGATGGACACGAGGGTGTCTAGTGAAAGGTTTAATGTACAGGGAAGTAAATGTTGTAGAAGTGAATGAAAACCGCATTGAATGGAGGTGAAATGCATCAATGGTGAATAAAGGTGAATGCAATAACTTATCAATGTCAACTAACGAGATAGTGGCCATTTCTCAAAAATACATAATTATTCAAATTGTGGATAGAATTACATTAAAAATAGTGCGTGTTATTTTTTAAATTGTCGGTTGTATGATAGGTTAAGCTAATTAGAGTTCACTACAATTATTAATTCATAAAATTACGGCAAAATATCTTCCGATATTGAAAGTCAGTTTTCTTAGGGCCTACAATTGTTTCCTTTTAAATCTAATACAGTATAATAACCAGTAAAACAGTAAAACAATTTTAGTTCCGATGTCATGGAACGCCTTACAGCAATTCAAGAAATGTCACATTGGGTTTTTAAAAATGTTAACAGTTTACTTTCAGCTATGGGCATTTAAGAATATTGATTTACACACGAAACCTACTTAAGTGCCCTTTCTTGACTACGAGGCCATCGGCAATTTGAACACACATCTGACTTTGAGAGTGCCGAGTAATTGACTTATTTAGTTACATTTTACTCAAGGCGCGAAAAACTTGCTCACAGTAGTAGTACATACATTGTATATTTCATCCAAAATTTTGGTTAGATGGAACCCTAACAGTAAATGGTAAATTACATTTCTTGAAATACGAACATTAAACCTCACAAAACTGCTAAGAAAAAAATGCATATAGATTTTCATTTCTACTGATTCTGTTTCTCGTCTTATTCTGCTGAATGGTGAGGATCTTGATATGACATTGAGTCTCATTATAGGCGGCATATGCTCTTGAGGACACTATTGAATCTTCCTGAAACTCACTGATACTGTGAAATCCACTGCACCATTGACAACCAATAGAACAAAATTGGAAAGGGACAAATTTACGTGACTGGTTTCCATCTGTGCTGGTGTCTGTGCTGGTGTCTATGTGAACATAATTGATCTGGAAACAAAATATTCTCTATTCTATTATAAATATAGCTTTAGAACAATTTCACAATTTATCTTAAAGTTTGACCTACAATGTTCCACCTTTGTCTATCAGTAGCAGCCGGTGCTTGTAGGTTTACTGCCACATTCAGTGCCACATATGTTGCAGGTTTGCTCCTGCTTTCAAACTGACAAGTTGTGATACAAGTGAAAAAATCTTGAAAGTAGCTCTAAACCCCAATTCACACATAAAAAAAAGAAAATTAATTTTTAAATTTTTAAATCTTTAAATCTAAAGAAATATGTACAATATTCCAAAACTCTCAACATATGTTTCACCAAATTTGAAACAAACACACAAAATGATATTATTTAGTCCCATATATCAGATCTTTTTAGCTTGTAGTAGGATTAGGAGCAAGCACATGCACCTTTAACTTTAAAAGCTAATTTGAAATGTTTTGACCAGGAAATTAAATTGGCAATTTGCTGACAGCCCCTAACAAGGTAAGCAAATGCAAGTGAAGGATGGGAAAGCACCGATAATGACGTGGGATTTACTGAAATGGATCGGGGCGGCCGTCGTCATCGCCAGCGATTGAGCAACATGCACGACTGGGACCGCGAGTAATCAATACCATGGAAAAGAATAGAATCAATGCTAAATAAAATGGATAGGAGAGCTTGTCCATTTCACGACCTGAGACCCATTTCTTAAATACTTTTTCATCGTATGATCGCCCTCATTTTCGTAACTTTCCCCACCGCATTCTGACAACATGGTATGGAAAATGTATTCTATTATTATCCGCACTATTAGCCCTGTCAAGTAGCTTTGCCGTTGAGATTCTGAAAGTACCAATATCGGAAGGTTTTTATGGACGGGATTCCGTCGCGGGCTTATTAAAGGTTTCCTTAACGGTGGTCTGACACCTTTTTGCTGCTTCCTCTTTAAACAGATGCATCCTCTCGTTGTCAGAGAGAGGTATTTCTGCTTTGTGTTGTGAGGAGGTTGTTAGAAGCCGAAAAGTTCCTATTGCCGTCGATGAACTGCTTTGGGTCAAGCAATTTATGTTATTGACGAGGCTATCTGGGATAAATTGTGTCAATATATCTGGAATGACGTTGGGTTCACTGGTTCTGTTTGTATAATGCACGAGTCGTAGATATAAGTTTAATCTGATTTCTTGAACAGGAGAGTACTTCAGAGCTCCAAACACATCCCATGTGAATTCAATAGAACATAATGTATATCATACTTTTGATAATCATGTTAGTATTGGATAGGTTTAGATGAAAGAAGTTCCAATAGAATATCAGTTTTGGTGACCCAATTTAATTTAACCCTCTCCTTGCTTGACACTGCTCTTTAGGGCATTTCTGGTTGCACCTACAGCAGAGAGAGAGGGTTAATGATCTACTGAACCGAATTGTCACAGACATTTTCATATATTTTTTTTACATCATTAGAATGCTGTTTTAGTAGTTTGTGTTCTTTATTTTGACTTATTCCAAGCTCTTCTAATAGATAAATATACTGTTTTGTACGTGTTTGTCAACTAAACTACCCAGCATCTGAATTCCATAGCTATATAACCAAATTAAATTGAATGATTTATTGCTTTACTTCGCAGTGGGCATATTTCACTCACAATTGACAACAACGAAACTAAAACATTAAAGCTAGAAAATTCATTATTATTGCATGGTTCTACAGACATACACTTTGGCAATATTCATGAAATTGTACTTAATTTGAATATGCAAATTTCTGCCATTGTGTAACACAATCTCCAGATAGTTTTTTTTATACAATCACAGAATATTATTGCCTATGGTGGGAGATAGATAACTTTTTTATGGTAATAATCTACGGCCATGTTTTTCTCTGTATAAAAGGGGGAAATTGAATTGTCGGATTGATCCAATAAAAACTAGCAAACTAAATTGAAGTAATGCATACTCTCGAGAGCCGGGTCCGTTGAACTAGACACTGATCTGGCTTTGATGAACTGTCATGTGTGAAACGATACAACCAGTTGTCGGGAAAACTGTATTTCGATGAAGATTTTCCAGACCAAGCAGATGATTCTGACGATGTCGATTGAAAAATGTTGATGAAGCGTGATGATTGCTAGTGATTGTATCATTTATTTAAGTAGTTTTACAATTTTGTAATGCAGTACATTTAATGCATGGTTTCGGTTTGCTTTGTTTTCTAATGTTTTCTGGTGTTTTTAAGTGAATCATGTAATGTAATGCCATTGATGTCCTTTTGGTTTAATGTGTAAGTAGGACAGATCAGATGATTCTCATAACTCATCCATTTTACCTGTTAATGTCAGTTGATATATATATGAACATTTATCTACTAAGAGCATCTCTATTAGAAGAATATGTTAGCATATATGCTTGTCATTATAGATAATATCATATGTAAGTAATTTTTATATGTTTGATAATGGAATTCATGTTACAGGTAGTTTGTAATTGTAAATATTAAATGATTTATCTCGGTATCAAAGATTCATATCAAAGAGATTTAAGTGACATCATTTCCAATATATTTGACAAAATTCAGTTATTAATTAATTTGAAGATCACTTATCTTTGATGATGCTAAATCCCTGTTATCATTTGTAGATAAATACATTATGTGTGATAACCTTCTAATATGATATGTACATAGATCAGTAATGATTCACAGCCAGAATGGCTCCGAACTCCAATTGCCTTTCCATCATCAAAATGATTTATCTTTTTCGAAAACTCTGCTAAGAGGAACAGAAAGAGTTTCCACTTTTTTTCAAAGGTCCCTTAAGCATCCCAGGCAAAGAGCCATGTTGAATTTTGAACAGGTTTTATGGGGAATTCTTCATTTGGTCTAATTTGTACGTGTCAGCCAAGGAAATAACATAGAAATTGGCTTTAAACACTATTGACTTATACTGCAATGCTGAGCTTTAGGGACAGCAGCAATGGGGCCCGACGTGGGGTCATGCAGTTAGCTAGAGAGCTGGTCGATACAGACACCAGTAAGGTAGAGGGCTCTGCTTGCAATGTAAGGGTGTACCAAAGGGGCTTGTAGAATATGACATGTTGTCAGTCTGAGGTTTGGAATGACTGGGTGGATGACAACTTCTGTGATTATTTTATGTGAGGAAGTATTGATCTGACAATTGCAACTGTAAATGTATTTTGATTGACATTTGGTGTCGTGTTTATTGAAAGTAAGTGACATTTTAAGTGACCACAAAAATCACTTGAGGAATATTATTTTTATTATTTTATTTCCCCCCCCTGTTTGTTGGCTTGGTAAACTCAATAGCTCCACGTCAAACATGGCCAAATATATTTAAAGAATTAGCCAGGCCATCATCGTATTCTCCTGGTTTATCACCTTTTAATAAAAGCTTAACTTCACCATTTCCCTGATTGACAACCAAGCTAAACTATTTTCAGCCTCAAAAGTCAGTCTACTTATTGTAATAGTAACCCAACTCTGACAAATTCTCTCCGAGGGGAAACATGCCAACACTTAGTCTCAAAAATCGTGTTACCTGCGGGAACAAAATTGACATAATAGTCGACTATTATTGTCAGAAACTGGGAGTTCATTTCCCCCGAGGATGTGAAATATATTACCTATGTGGAAAAAGCGCCGAGGCTCTGTTGAATGGGATCGATCTGTGGGATACATGGAAGCTGATCCCATATTCAGACATACAATCCCATCTTCCTTCAATTAGAGCCGCTAATGCTGTCTCTGCAGTGAGGAGATGGAGGATTACTTGGTAGCGGCCGTCGTGCATGTCGCGGATCACCACGTTCCTCCGGTAACGCTGACAGCGGAACCGCAAACGTCATCAACGTTAACGTCCCATGTTCTAAAGAGCATTTGAGGACGTCGGTTAAAAAAAAAGTTTTTTTCAAGTTCGATTTTTTGGTGAGGCATGTCGCAGATCACCGTGTTCCTTTGGTAGTGATGCCGGCAGAACCACAAACGTCATCAACATTAACGTCCATCCACCTTTTAACTATCTCTCTGCTGGATTGGGTACAGGCACAGCTTTCTGTTGGCATCTCTGGTTGCCTCTAGAATGGAGAGGGTTAATAGAAGCATTTGAGGACATCACAGGTTTTTGTTGTAGTTTTTTTTCAAACTCAATTCTTTAAAAAAAAAGAGTTTTGGCCTTTTGGAATGGCTCAGATCGTGATAGATGTGGCTGTTTGGGGTTCCACCTCATTGTCTGAGCATCAGTGAAGTCATCATTCTCCGTGTCCACCACCATTTTGTGACGTGGAAATCAATAGACTTTTTCTAATTACCTTCCAGAGTATGGTAGTAGTTCCCAGATAGACACAATGTCAGATCGACATAATGTCAGAGAGACATAATATCAGATAGACATAATGTCAGATAGACATAATGTCAGATAGACATAATGTCAGATAGACATAATGTCAGATAGACATAGTGTTAGTGTTGGATGGATGTAGTGTTGGATGTAGTGTCAGAAATAAGTTTGGTCGGATAAATGTAGTGCTGTATATATTTAGTGTTGGATAGACAGTGTTGGATTAGGTGTTGGATAAATGTAGTGCTGTATATATTTAGTGTTGGATAGACAGTGTTGGATTAGGTGTTGGATAGATGTAGTGTTGGATGTAGTGTCAGAAACTGTCAGAAATTGTTGCATAAATGTAGTGCTGTATATATTTATGTTTGATAGACTAATAGTGTTGGATTAGGTGTTGGATGTAGTGTTGGATAGATGTAGTGTTGTATAGATGTAGTGTTTGATAGATGTAGTGCTGGATAAACATTGATTGTCAGATAGATGTAGTTTTTCATAGATGTGATGTAGTGGTGTTGGTTATAGTATTGGATAGATGTATTGTTGGATACATGTAGTGTTGTATAGACATAGTGGTGGATAAGCATGTTGTCAGATGGAAGTAGTGTCACATAGATGTAGTGTCGTTCCATTCCGTTTGAACATTGAGAACCCCTGTTGCGTAATAACGACATCATTGTTTTGTTTGGCAGAGGCTGAAATCATCACGACCAGTAATCATCAGTTGATGATATTTTACGTTGCGTTGTCCTGTGTTAAGTGTGATTCCTGTTGGAAATTAACTATCTAACACATTCCTGCTGTTGCACTGTAGGCATGTACTGATCAGCAAGTAGAATGACAAACTGTTCATTGCATTCTTTTTTTTTGGTCACAGAATTGTCAATTTAGAATTTATGTGACAATTTTCATACTTTTCTAATTACTTTTCAGCGTGCCCTCTCTCTCTCTCTCTCTCTCTCTCTCTCTCTCTCTCTCTCTTTCTCTCTCTATCTCTCTCGCTCTCTCGCTCTCTCTTTCTCTATCTATCTATCTATCTTATACACTATACAGCTAATAGATTGTGAACATGAATGTGTAAAATAATTGCTTTTGGTTTTCCTCCCCACAGCTCCAGGCCAGCCGTTCATCATCCCTGAAGAGTGCAGTGCTGAGAACAACAGTGTGACCATCGCGTGGCAGCCGTACCCTTCTAGTGTGGTTGAGGCGTACACTCTGGAGCTGGACGACGGCAATAGCGGAGACTTCAGGGTGAGTTGTCAGGCTTTCCTCCCACTAAGTCCAGGCCAGGGACTTCGGGGTGACTTACATGACACTTGTTAATGAAACAGTAATTAATGCACATATTGTACTAGCTCAATATCTCAACCTCCCTCTGCCCCCCATGTCATCTCCTACTGCCAAGGAGGGCAGGTGGGAATTCTTACAAGACAATCTTGATAACCCAGACACTTGCTATATGTCTTGTTGCTGCAGCAAATCTGCAACCCTCGCCTAGCTCGTAAATATATCTGTATCACTCATAAACTCATAAATTCAAACTACCTTGCACAGATTGATGTATTTCTGTGTTACGTTGCCAGTAAGATTTAATAGCTGTGCTGGTTTTCATGCACAGGTAGAGGCGGCAGCAACAGTCTTTGGTTTTAATTTTGATTGAAGATTTAGAATAGATTTGATGGATGGCTTTATGAGGTGGTTTATATGATTACTGCAAGTTGAAATATGCTGAGTTTGACATAGTGTATTCCATCTATTGGAATCAAGTCTTATGATCTAATGATATTGAAATATGCTGTGTTTGACATAGTGTATTCAATCTATTGGAAGCAAGTCTTATGATCTAATGATATTGAAATATGCTGAGTTTGACATAGTGTATTCAATCTATTGGAAGAAAGTCTTATGATATAATGATATTGAAATATTCTGAGTTTGACATAGTGTATTCAATCTTGTTTTATATATAATGATATTGCTGTAATATTAAGAGACTATAAAAATTTGCTGCAATATTAGAAAAATATGCTAATTTGGAACTGAAAGTGATTGCTATTTGGTAAGCATTACATGTCCTCAACATGAATAATGGAACATTGCGGACTTCAATATTAAAATATCTGAAAGTTTGACTGGGGGGGGGGGGGGGGGGGGG
>JAUTBV010095571.1:0-17137 GCA_032361325.1 Lepetodrilus fucensis
TGAATCAGTAGTTATGCATAAATACGTTAACACTGTCGTCTATGGGATTTCTAATGGTGGTTTATAACCTATAGCGCTTGGGTATATACTCTTTATATTCCAATATGGAATAGTCTGGAGTAGCCAAGCGTTGCAGGTAGAATATGACAGTCCTGGTACTTGTGTCACTAGGTGTCAATATGAGTTTAACGTTATATATAGTTACAAATTATATTCCTGACAGATCTACACGTAAGCAAACAAGACATTCACAAGACATAGTTCTGCGTTGCTTGACCATATCTGGTCTATGTTACTATACGTCTTCTTGCTTTGTGTTGCTACAAGCCGTCCATGAATTGATGACTTGTTCTATTGCTACAAGCCCTCCATGAATTGATGACTTGTTCTGCAGGAGACGCCAAGTTCGTGTCCATAACGTACCGCCTGTTCAAGCTGCCTAAGGACAGGAAGGGCCAGACCACTGTTGTCTACAAGGGCGACATCAAGGGCTATGAGAAGGAAATCAAACTGGATGTCAGAAATGTCTTCAGAGTGGGTTGAACTGTGTGAATTCTTAAAGTTGCTGTCGAGAATAAACGATTTATATATTATTAGCATAGATTATTGAATATGGTATGATCTTGTTTAATGTTTATGTGATGTTATGCAATGATGCAACGATGACATGAGTAATAAACCCGAAATATTCAAGAATACTGATGATGATGATGATGATGATGATGATGATGATGATGACGATGATGATGACGATGACGACAACGATATGTGCATAGGCAATCTCCACTCCACATCTAAACATGATCAAAGCGCATAAATACAGTTTACATGTTTTTAAGCCTAGATTTGAACACCTTTGCTCATGACCTCTATTTAATTCAGGCCAATCAGACAAGTCTTGTTGACGGAGAACTGGCGACTTTCCTGACTACGTCCAGATTCAGAGATAGCTTCCACTTCCTCGACAACAAGGTACTGTATTCCATTTATATTCTGAGAAATTAGCATTAATTTATCGCTCATTTTATAGACACTACCCACGAATTCCTAGGGATTACTGATACAATACCCACGAATTCCTATCGACTAGTGAGGATTTTTATGAGTGAAATTAATGTTGTAAGTCCTGAGCTTACGTATTTAGTCTTAATCCATCTGAATATGAGAATGAAAAAAGTCCGTGCCGTTTCATCATAATTTCATATCCATGCTATATTGATAATTTTGCAGAAAATTATGAGTAATTAGAATATATTATTTTTCAGGTGGTGAATCCATTCGATTATGTTGATGAACTCGTGACACTAGGACAGACGCCTAAGATTGCTTATAGCGTGGACTAGTCCGAGTTGCTCATCACTTCAGTACTGAAACCACACTGCCAGTGTGTACTTACCATCATGAGTTTAAGAGTATGCACTGCGACAATCAACCGACAAACTATATAATAACAACTACACAATATACCATGAACCGTCATAAATATGGAACCAATCAAGATAAATACATGTATGATTGGTCTATTAATATTATCTTGAAAATATACATGTAGTGGAAGGTATTTTTCATATTTAAAGAGTTATCTAAAACTTTAATATGGCTGTCAATATTTGACGGAACGTACATTATTATCATTATCTCTACTAAGACCAGTATAAATTAGATAGATGGATGTAACAACTCTTCAAACGCCTGGCTAAATAACAGGTTCATGACACAAACATACAAGTTCCTCCTTAATAAGGTAGACGTTAGAAGTTAATATTCTAACATCCCATTTATCTTGAATTACACATCTTCAACCCCATGATATCTTTATCTATATATTCAATAAATGCTCGATGTTCAAACATGTATTATGATGCTTTTGAAAAATATGGGACCCGAGTACCTCTGGTACTATGAAAGATTGGAATGGTTGAATTCGTTAATGTGATATATTTGCATTGTTTAATATTTGCATTTACTAATATGAGATATTTGCAATGTTTCATGTGAGATGTTGCAGTATACTATTTGCAATTATAAATGTGTGTTTTTAGTTATTCTTGTATGCTCAATAAACCAACAGTTGGTAATTAAAACCTTGAGAATAGATATATCTCAGTTTTATGAGGATTGCATTTCAATAACAGTAGATGTAGTTGCAAACCTCGAATTATCTCCCAAATCGATGAAGACTTCCACAAACAACATAATTATACAACCTATTGGGTTGATGTAACATTTATCTGTAATAATTATATCGTCCGTTTTGATTCGACATGCTCGGCTCTTTGCGCTTGCAAAAGGTTTTGTTTTCTCTAATTTGGTATTCTGGCTACATACGACAATCGGGGCTAACAACTTCTTGTCAAATTTTATCTTTGTAGACTCTAAGGCACTTCTCATGGTCTGTGTTACAAGATTACATTTTAGTTGCTCTGTAGGGATAATGTTAATTTCGATTTCGCCAGCTTCCAAATTCAGATCAGACCGGAAGACACATGTGGTAACCACATACATGTACTATTAACACTGAAAGGTATATGTCAGGACACTTGCAATATATAATGTGTTATAATAGGGCGATTTGCATTGCCGATAAAGGTCGAAGAACTGCTGTACGTGAAATACTATACTTTAAAATATTATATGTACGCTTCTATTATTTTTATAATGCTAATACATCTGTAGATTCATTAAAACCTAATCTTTCAGTGATAACTATAACTACGGGTTTTCTTATTTTTATATATAGTTTTGTGAAACAAAGGATATTTGATGAGAAGTGTATCATAATTTACTAATGGTATTACACAACCAAATACTTTTTCCATAGGCCACAATGGTAGCGTTTGGATTGATGTAATCTTTAGGAAGGAAAGCACAATACCTGACCTCACATGCAGAGTCTGATAACCCACAAATAAAAAAATTCTTCTGGCGTATGTTTTCTAAACACTCACAGGAAGTTGGTCACTCCTGTCTCGCAGATATTGGACAACTCTGAATTTCACAGATAGATGGCTCAGATGAATGGATCAAGTTGTAATTATTATGGAATGCTTTTAGAATACCAGACAAATTATCCACATAAAATTATGTGTTTCCAACATTTCTACCAATAACTGGCTTGCAAATCCACATTTTAGAGGCCCAATCGACTCATGTGACGACTAGTTCCACTAATTGGTAGAGTATTTATTACCTATATACATAGTCTGGCAGTCGTGCAGCTTTCAGATACAAACTCGATGACTGCTCTTTCATGTGGTAGGCCTACTATACAGCGGCGTATGTGTAAGCACAGGGCCCAGTTTTAGATGATGTGAAGTAAACTATGTAGCCTACAATCAAGTATAGTGGTGATATCTTCTCTCAAGGAAATCAGCATACATAGCATATACAATTAATACATACATAATTTTACTGTAATTTTATGATGGCGTACATGCTGGTTTACTATGCGGATGTTTGGATTAAAACAGATGTCAAATATATAAATAAAGGCAAAAAGTTACAGATGATTCATTTTATAAGGGAGGTAACCCTTTATAGAACTACGAAAACCAGATGGCCCCGTTGAAGGACAATAATTATGCTAAATATAGTTCTAGATACGATAATACGTAACTTCTCTTGTGAACTTATTGTACTGTTGAACATATTGGCGAGTATTACGCAAAGTCAATAATTTAATTAATTCTGAAAATGATTAAATACACAGTAGTTTATTGTCATGAATACTTATCTTATGAGCATGTGCCTAGTATTGAACTATACATGTAGGCTATCTATAGGGCTTATAGCTTACTGTATATACAATCAGGCAGACACACTTTTTCTGTTATGTTTGTCACTAGGAGACATGTTGCTATTTTTTATTTTTTTATTTACATGGCTATTGCCGTTTACACACCCTGCTGAACACTTCAATCTAATTTGCTACTGCTGTATATAGCTTTTCTTGATATAGACCTACGTGTAGATGTGTACGTGAATGGACGATCCTCGTGTTGTAATACTAGTATCTTTAGGATACAGAACACATTTATATTCTATTTGTTTTCATTTTAACAGTGGTATAACTGTTATCTATTATAAGTACATGCCCATGAACCAGGGGTCATCATGTAAGAAACAGCATGTATACTAGTACTGCATATAAGGTGCCCTTGACATCAACCTTAGCAATGTTGTAGTATATGGGTAAGGTTGGAGTTAAGGTTACCTCAGTCCTAAAAAAATAAATATTACTTAGCTTGTTGTACATGTACATAGGCCTACATGCATATATACATATCAAGTCCACTCATTTTAATATAAGCTTATCCTTTCCTATATGGTAGTTGATTCCTGATGATATGAAAAATATATCATAGGCGTTGTGAGTTTGGGTTGTATGGCATTTTCCTACAATGTTTCGGTGATATCGCGGTAATTGTAGGTACTACAAGTAAACACATTGCACATTGCTCTATATACCGCAGAGAAGATAAATAGTACCCGAAATAAATTCTAACTGCAGAAATACAGGATGGAATCATACATGCACGTAACCGTATCATTACATTGACAATTGCTTATGACATTTGAATACATTTAATTTGCGTGTCCCACCGCTCTTTAATACGTGCGGAAAATGACAGTTATATTGTGTAGCCGATCTTGCTATATAACTCATGTACTAATTATCGATATTACAGGACACATAATCGCCCGAGATCGACCCCCAAACCCAAAGTTATTAGTAGTATTAAGCTTGTAACGGTATTATATTCGTGTTAATAGTTTCTGACCAAATCCGAATTATCTCAAATGGTCGATTCATGGGTAGACTTAAAACACTCGAGGGGGATTGTCAAGAAATGCAAAGCTTATTCACTTAGCAACGTTCATACATCAATAAGCACCAAGACAACTGCATTATCCTAATTATGTATAAGATGTTCACTGTTGTTGTTAATCGCTTTATAATCATTCGTAGGACATTAGTATACGGTGCAGGTCTTCATGGTGCCAACAATCGATTTTGAATTTTATTCACAAGAAAAATACTGGAATTATCTTCGTTCAATACACAAACTTGCTTTATACTATATTATAGTCATTAGAATACATTATCATCAAAGGTCACATTTGATTGCGACTGACAAATGAAAAAGGTTGAATCCTCATGATATCTGCGGACAGGAACGTTAGAATGTGCCCCGACCTTTCATTGACAAATAACTAATACGCATAGTCCATAGATAATTTACTATAGTTTGACAGTTAACTGATATATTTCCGGCGTGTTTCCATAGAAAATGATACTGCACAGACATTATTAACTGCGTATATCCCCCATATACAACTATTAATTACTATAACAAGATTTCTAAACAAACGTGTCTTGATAGTACACATGCATAGCCGAAGTAAATAGGCAGACAGTTATCAAAAACTCTAAATGTAACAAAAGTTCACTGACTGGACATACGTTATGAGGAGGTTTCCAATTTTCGAAGATAGTACGACGTCGTAATAATGTTGTTTATATTTGTATAGCTCTCAAGTAATTGCGATAGGGCCATATAATTAAATATAATTATATGTTGCGGTCCCGAGTTCGCCATGTCAACGCTTATCAGAGGCTCAGACAGTTTGTAAACTATACAGATAGGAACGTAAGTGGGTCAATATGTGATTTATTGAGTCACTCGGCATGACACTAGATTGCAGATTAGTTATCAGCTATAAATTAATGTGAAAACGTTCTGTTCACTTTAATAGATAAGATGCTAATTTTACGGTTAACTGATACTGCTCATACATTATTAACTGTGCATATCCCTATATATTATTATTAATTACTTATTAATGAAATCTTTCTCCAGATGTCCACCATTCACTGGGGAAAAAAAGTTAAAATATTTATGAAAATAAAACCCCAAAATAAAATTAATTAAAAATAGAAATACAAATTACTAATCCAACAAATCCTAATAAGTATCATCCCATAGCTATCCTACGTTGTATCATTTATAGTTTTGATAAATACTGGCGACGAATGACTCAATGAACAAAACAAGTTTAGTTTATTCCAAAAACAAATATTCCAATAAAGATCATAATTAATTCTGCAAAGCCTACAGCAATATACATATACTGATCCCTCATTTAATTTGTAACCTAAAAACGGAATATATTAATCTGATATCAATAGTTACATATCAACAGCTGCCACCTAATAATGCCAACTGTTAATAACGATATACATGATAAGTAGGCCGATAATACATTGCCAGGCTTACTTTTAAATGTAAGGAAACCTAAACTGCATAATATAGCCATGTAGGATTTGAAAAAGTGAGTGTGCAGAACCTTTTGTAGAAAGTTGTGAATGAGCTCTTTAATGTTCTATCTATATGAAACAAACCCATACGTACTAATGTCTACACGTAATTGTGTACATATAATGTTCCCGCATGTAGCGCCATGAGCAAGCAGTATGCATTGATTCGGCGCATTATAAATACGCATTATTATTATTACTATTCAAGTAAACACATGCTACTAATTCAAATCCAGTGATGTTGTGTCGGGTGGTTGTAGTTATTATTACATTGTGTTGGTGTTAATATTTTAAAATGCTATTACAAATAACGATGGTTATTACCCCAACCCTGTATCTGCAACTGACATGTATGTTTGCTATTACCTGCAACTGACATGTACTGTATGTTTGCTATTACCGATACAAATTATGTTACACATTCATGATGAAACAGACTGGTAGGTGGAGACTCAAAACACATGTTGCACCAGGTGTAGCAGTAAACCTGCGAGCAGCGATTGGTAACGACGAACCAGGGACCTGAGAAGGTTGTCCCCCACATGTTCAACAAACACCGCCCCTATTACAAAACACTAGAACTAGTGGTATACAAAAGCAATCATTTATTCACTTCATTGACCTAAGACCACAGACTCGTACAGATACACGTTTTGCACAGCAAAATATTATCACTTCTTCGTACTAACCCATAATTAATATACATATCCGGGTTCAATCGACATTTCTCACATCAACAGTCATATCAATCCGCTAGTATGAATCATAACATATAGCATAGTTATAGTAATCGTCATAGAATATAGTTTTGGTCACATGCAACTATTACAATAGTCAACATGCAATCAACATGGAATCTTAAATTACTAATTAGCTTAATTCAAATACTGGGCATCTCTAATACGTGCATATCGTTCACTTACGAGAGCACTATGGTTTCATAGACATCGTGTATATGAGAGCTTCGAGAAACAATGACCAGTGTTATTGACTTATATTCTTCATACATAAACTATCTCGTAATAATTCTTAGAACAATAAAACAAACTGTGAAATGAAATGCATATTTTGTTCATTTGGCTTCAGAATAGTTGACAATGATCATGACTAGTTACATTGTTCGAGGTAGTGTCTTAGACTATCAACTCTATGGAAGCACTTCATTGGCGAATGCTAATTGGATAGTGTGATAATACGCTCTAATACTAATAGGATTAATAGAAAAGTCAAAATACGCATTCAAAGTCCAAATATATCGTAATAGAAATATGAAGCTAGCATGCATGTAAGACTACATGATATGTCCGTCTTGTGTAATACACTCCATTATATAAGCCAGGCAGTCTTGAATAGTCCAGAAAAATAAGACGCTTATCAGTTGGATTTCGTGTAGGAGTGGCGAACCAGGCAGAGATCGTTATATCTCAACAATCACCAACGATTGGGCGCCAAAAATATATTGTACAACACGAGAACATTCTGAACAGGCTAATTATTACCAAATAATTCGTTCCTATAGTCGGATCAAGCGATGCAATAACGTATATTTTATAAGTCTTATTTGTATTGTTTGGAGTAACCCCAAAGCATTTTACTATTTACATGCGTATGCGATACAGATTCAATACTATAGTCAGAATGTGTACCATCCCACCCCTCCATACATTATCTGAATGACATTGGATACCTAGCTATGCAACTGATACAAAGCTTTGGCTTGTATGTGCATCAACATATGGTCAGTCACAATGTCAAAGTAATCAGAAAGTAGGCCACTAGGTTACAATAATATTGCTTTAAACTTAAAACTACATCAAAACATATAAGTCGTACCTTAAATAATTGGTAACAATGCCTCGCGTAAATTGCACTATTAATCGGAGAAATGTATAAAAGGTAGCGTCGTTATAAAATTACGATCTTTTTCAACAACAGGATATAGCTATATGTAGAAAACAATGTGCTTTGTGCGAAATTGACCAATATTAAGTAGTGCGTGGGATTGTTCAACCACAGGTATAATCAACATATCACTGCTTAAAATGAATTGTGAGCTTAACGAAATGAATGAAACCGAACTTATTGTTAAACCCTCTTACAGGGATATCAATATTTAAGAAGTAACTACTAATTGTTCGTTGATACGGTAGAAAACAAAAACTCCTAACACACATACTGCAAGGCCTATCAGTATAATTACATATTACTTATAATATAGTATTTTGAATACTTTGACTACGGTTTGGTTTTACTTAGCCTTTTAATTGCGTTTCTCGAAAGTTATTTTGTATCAGTGGACATTATTACTCATATGTATGCCTTACTAAAATGCACACCCACACAACATACTCATTGGCGTCATTGCATAAGCTTAAATTAAACAACGCTAAGCAGAAGAGGAGTAATGAGTCAAATGTTAATCCTTCAGAAAGTACTAACATAAGTTACATGAACACACGCACTCGTGTGCATACACATACATACACACACGCACGAGCACGTAAATGCATGTGCACGCACGCACGGACACACACATACACACACACACACACACACACACACACACGTACAGAGACACTCGGGGCATATTCGACCCAAATGATATTGTAAACTTATAACTCAAAATACATGACGATTCTACGCGTAGTTACTAAGTACTGAAAGTGGAAACCTCAATACTCGTACTAGCCTTGTAATAAAACACTGCAATGGACTATCACCGGTATAAATAATGAACTAAATGTACAAAAACGAAACACCGGTATAAATAATACATTCAATATACACATAAAATAATAAAATAAATCAACAGGGAAAAAAATGCACCGGATCATTTCTAGTTGTTCTTTCAATTCTTTAAAGCACAATGAAAACAAATATGAAGATATCTATTATTCAATACCAGTAATCGTAGACTGAGACTGAAGGAAGATTCAATATACGTACGGCGCTTCCAGCAGGGCTCTTGGCTACATGAAGTAGCAGTTTGCCAGCTATCTGTTATATACTAACATCGATGAAGCTCTGTTAGCCTCACCACAACGACCGGATCAATGCCCAAGCGCCATCGGTGCCAAACGGCTCTTGCTGAAGTTAGGGAATACGTAAGCTGTAAAAATGGCCTGAAACGACTTTCTCTTATAAAAATCAATTCTGTATGCAATGCCTGGAGTTTACAGGTCATTTAGCGACAATTCACGAGTGCTGTGGTAATAGACATTTCAGCTTGTAATCTACTGGATCCCCATTGTGCCGTCGTGGTGCTTGTGGTCAATATTCATAACTATGATTAGCTTGAAAAGACATGCACATGTTTCTGTTGAGCGATGCATACGGAAGATAGAGTCTGAAGGGTGGAGAGATAGCTACACAGTAAAAGTTATTGAAAGTTTTCAAAAGTAAAGCATGAAATCCTTGATCTCCAACAACACTTCGATGCAGATGGCTCTGGTCAGTTTTCAGTATGACCGTATAAATGGTACCTGAAACATTGAGGGGTAGATTTGGCCGGCCACTTTATTCTTTAAAAATCGAAAAATCTAATTTAATCTAAAATTTGATATGTCGTTTCAGAGATGCGTTTGGTACCTAAGAACGTTTCGAGAATAGGCCCTCATATGAACACACGATGACCATGATGTAATGCATAAATACTATAAGAATGATTATAGACCACAAGACTTCTGGCGGCACATACTACATAAGATGACGGTAAAATCTAGCTATTTGTACCATGCACTCTGCAACCAGATAATGGAATATTTTACCTGAACAACTCATTGCATTTCCTGCATACACATCAAAGGTATCAGTATGTTAAAGTGAGCTACTTCATATATAACAATAGAATACTATACATGTTCTGTCAATCGACCACTGAAAAGATTTACAGTGAGTGAGTGAATATGGAGTTTAACGTCGCTGCGGGGTGGAAGAAAAGATTTACAGTCAGAGCGCCAAGAGTGTAAACAATTCCCTACTCACACTGGAAGCCACGTACGCACATTGAATTACATTCTGTTTTGATCAGCATAACAATGATTGTGAAACGTTTTCCTAAAACGCAACAAAAGGAAGCATATCGTAAAATCTGCAAGCGAATAAACAAAACAAGAACAATAAAATTAAAAACAATCTACTATTGAACACATAATCTTTGTCAACATAGAGAAACGGACACACCATTCCGAATGTGTAGTCTCACAAAACACATCCTTTCCGAATAGGAAGTGATATAGACTAAGAAGTAGACATGCTCTCCGAATGCTTAGTAACATACAGTACATTGAGTACAACATTGTTTCCAAGTCCCAATCATAGCGAGACACTTGCACCTCACACTTAAACAAAATGTCAAACGTATGTGAAATATTGGCTTCGACTAAAATACACACAATGGGTGTATGTAACATTTTGCTTACTTGACATACTGTGATAGAACGTGATAGAACACATACTGTGATAGAACGCATGCACACACGTTTAACAGGGAAAATCTTAACATTTTTCTAGGCATTGGATAGCATGATGCCCGCATCACAGCGTATTACACTATTGGTGCCATTAGATACACGATTCCTGGACTTACAGGAAATGGTGAATGTCATAACAGCCAAAGGGCCGTTGTTACTACACATTTCCTCGTGTTACTATACAGTTTCCTCATATGGCCGACATTTCCATGACTTAGAGAAAATGTCAATCACATGATTGATTTTGCACAAATGACTTTTGGTCAATAAGGAATGGCTACATATGACATAATATAGTATGGCCATACTTATGCTTTAATATACACAGTCATACGCATGACAGTGTATACACACCCATACAATGTGTATACACCACAATCAAATAATGCCTACACTGACAAACAATGAATGGAATTCATCTGGTAAATATAATATCGTTTTACCTTATCTAGCTTAGCGATGCATACATCATGCGTTCTGTTACATTATTTTAATGTATCGATCATATTATACCAGTTATTGATAATAGTACACCGGAATGTTAAGAGTATACTTACTAAATTACATAGTCTATTAACACACCCTTTTCAGTATATATTTTGATCTATTTAAACTAACATTTTATACTATACTAAATAATGTCCTATTAAAGAGTAAACGACATAGCGGTATCGCCCTAGACACAGAGATCTTCAGGATCTGCTAATGACATTTGATCGATAAATCACTGCTCACTCTTCAGCCCTTGAAACAGAGCTGAGGACATTGCTATATAGTAGCTATCCTTGTCGTCAACACAATGCAAGGCGATTGCTCTCTAAAATTACCGGCTGTCCGAATATTGGGACATACATTGTATGACCATAACATCTGTAACGGTAATTTGCAGCGAGAATTTAGAAAATAATTTAGAAAATATAAACCGTGCATTTCTGCTATAAAAAGTCTTAGTCTGAGATTAGTATATCTAGAGAAGTGAATCACGGATGTACAATGCGTGGCAAGTGTTATCATGGTTAAACCTACAGTATAGATATCAAATTACACAATGTTATCAAAAGGATAATCATTTCGGCTATCAATACCAGTTGTAAACAGCATGACAATTTGGCATAGATAAATAATAATGGACAACTAGTAATAGTACGTAATCCACTTGTTAGATAGATGTAAAGGTGCGGCAGAAAAGTATACCACCTTTAGGCTTAGAAATTATATTTGCACCTAAACGTCACCGGCGGGTAATCATCAGATACATTCTTGACTGCGGGTCAAGGGTCAGGGGTCAGGGGTTGACCGGGTTATGTGAGGACGACATGGTGTGTTATCGGATGCTGTTCCATAGCCACAGTGCAGATGCGCGGCAGCACCTGAGTTAAACACAACTCCCTATTCTACAGATATCCTGAGAATGGTGCCATTGTTACAAAATTAAATGACACGGGAAGCAAACCTAATCCCCTCACACGTTCTTCTTCTTCATATTGTTCTTGTCGACGTATGAATTGTAAAAAAAGTGAGCAAACAACACGAAATAGCTTAAATACATCATTGACGAGTACCTCAGGTTCTCATAAGTCTGTTGACAGAAATGCCCGTTCAACTTAATGTTGTAGTTCCATATATTGATGCAAAAGCCGACCATCATTTGCGTGATCTGCAGCGTTGTGATGACCATGCTGACTTTCTTTGGGATGTACATAATACGCATGGCTCGTAGAGCGTAATACGTGTACATCAGGGAATGAACGGTGTAGTTCATCACCATGAACCACCTCCCCGGCGCCGTGTGGTCGGAGTAGCTATACCACACATACACCAGCACCGTGATGTGGTGGTACCAGTGTAAGAATATCAGCGGCTGCTTCCTCAACACGATAAACACAGTGTCTCCGAGCTCGTAAACCTTGGACACCGTAAACATGAAGGACCAAAACGCTGTAACTCCTTTAAAATACGTAGGCACACACACTGAGTACTGGAGCCCGTGGTTCCTGATAGTCGTCGTGAGTTCTGGTATTGTCCTCACGGCTCCCAGTATGCTGAATACTGCCAGGGTAGCGCTCCACAACACCAGTGCATAGCGTAGATTGAATCTCTCTCGGTGTTGCATGAACCACTTAACTCCAAAAATGAATAGCACGTATACTGCTGCATATATAAAACTATCCGTCCATCTGTCTATCATGTATCTCCAGAACGTGTGCTCGTTCCACCGGCGTTCGAAGTCGAAGACGTACGTATAGTTGTGCTCGCCCAATTCCAGCATGGTTTGTGTAGGGTGGCCCGGAGTCCTATGTGACAGTGTATACACTGAATACCCGTCTTAATACGACTGGGTGTTCTTTATACGATCTACCAGGGGAAAAGAGTAGCAGCATGGACTGCAAGGTCGGTGTGTCGGTATCCTACAAACGATAACACTGATTGGCCGAGACGGTCAACTGAGAAAATATAGCCAATGGAAGCCAAGGATACAGCCGTACGAGGATAATACTGTGATAATTCCCGGCACGAGATACTCTATAGTACAACAAGCAGCATTTGTATTGATCTTGTGAAACATAAAGCATTATGTTGCCGAAGCTGTACTGGAAAGGGATTATCAATGGAAAGCTGCTAGACGTGTTTGCGTGTTAACTATTAGTGATTATTTAAATAAAAATACTATCACAATATATATAATAATGGTTACTATATTTACCGTATATGAATTGTATCCCCATATCTTCACACTATAGGCACAAATACAAGCGAAACTATGTTTAGCAAAAATGTTCATATTTCGTTTCCTTTTCCATTTTAGAAGATGAGCATTTTACTTTACCACTAACTATTTCAAAACTGTTAGGAATGTGGAAGATGTCTCGATTGTGAAAATCTATAGGCCTACATAACATTGACATTTCGGTTCCGATTTTGTTTTAGAAATACACGCATCGCTGTAAAAACTGTGAATATATAAAATAATAGTCCAGGCAACATTTCCCTGGAAATTCTATATACACATTAACTATCAATGGATGCAGATGCGACAATCGGAGGCGTCCATGGATTAACATAGTATGATGACTGATGAGTCATTCAGAGTATAGGCTCATAATTTAAGCGATTATTAGTTATTGTAAATCAAACAAATGTAGCAATATTGTTACAGTAGGATTATTTATAGAAGTCAGACAGAATATCTTCATACATTCACAATAATATACCTATGTTCACTGAGAACACGACACTTGCTGAATATTGTCAGTCAGTATATTCAGGAGAACTGTCCTATTCCGTTGTGTTTGCATCCCCAAATACCCGGTACTCTAAATACTGTTATGAGTTCCATTATATCATACTTTGAGTTTACGTGGAGTATTGAACTTTGGCACCCATAGATTATTTCTGTATGTTTGACATTGATACATAGGCCTACATTTAAACATTTATCTTGTATTGACGTACAGTGCAGCGAGTGCACATGCATAGTTCATAGTTCATGTCAATCCGTGTATTATACAGTGTGAATACTGACTAACCGAAATATAACTAGATGCAGTGATAACACTGATTAATATGAAAGTAAATGATCTGTATATGCTAGTAATCAAATCGTGTATTAAAGTATCACAAAGGTATATGGATACATATAAAATGTAAACGGTAATATTAAAACAGGTTTAAATTGGAATACCTCTTTATTTACTGATATGTATTATATTAAAATGAGAGTGATTATTATTAGTTAGTATTAGTGGTAGCGGGAATCCTTTATCCAGAAAGGACTTGGTGAACTGTTCATGGTGGATATATATACTAGTATTGAGTATTGAATATTGAATATTGAATTGTATTATAATTTTATGTTCATATAATTACATTTAGTGAGTTTGAGAAAATACATTAGTAGCATGGTATACAAGGATTTGCACGTATTCAAACAAGGATGTATGGATAATTAAAAGAAATACTGAATGGCAACACAATACTAAGGTAACTGAATAAATGCCCCATCAGCAATACGTCACAAACTCTCATAACAGCTTTGACACACAGGAAAACATGTTTGAATCGGCTGTTCCGGTGTCAGAGTTTACTGTTTATATGTTGTGTACATGTTGTCATGTCATAAGGTCGATTTAGTATAATATGTTATGTAATTGTACTGTACAACGTCTGTCAAACTTGTCATGTTTGGTTAATGCCAGTATAAATAATTATAGGTCTATGATATAAAGTGTATACTGCAAATACGGTCTGTCTATATAGTTCCAGTCTAATACATAATACATAATACATAATTAGCAAACAGCTTCAGGAATGGTATGAAGAAATCATACTTGAGGTATCCTGGCATGGTCATTCCTGCATGTGTACGGATGCTCAAAATTCTAAATGATTCTAAAGTACATTTCCCTTCTTCGTAATACATTTTAAAGATAATTATTGGAATCTAAGTCTTCACTGGAATTGTTTGATTCATGTATATTGCCAGTACTAAACTAAGGCTTTAAAATTTGGGGATATTTAAGCAAAAAGCATAGAAACAGTCCGTCGCAAATTCCTTAAAGCAGTTATTGGGGGTAAAAGACTCCATGAGGAATGTTCAGTTTTATCGAGAGTTTGCAGTTCCCATCATAATTCGCCAAATTCAAATGGTAACATTTTAATTTACGGTAGCCTAAGCAGCAATCAAAATTGTATTATTTCAGAATTTCATGCCTGATAACCAGATAACATATGGAATTTAACAAATTTGTTTCACGTTTCTTACATAGACACATTTCTTTTAAGGAAGATTGACAGAGAATTTATTTTAGGAAGAGGTGTATCACAACAGTGGGTCCTTAATGAAGTTTAAATTATGTTGTCTAACAAGTGCATTCAGAGTTCATACTCCATAGTTATATGATCAGTTCACCACCCACGGTGGTACTAGAGTACATTAACATATTTGTAAAACAGATCATTCGTGACGCACGGGCCTATAGGTCTACATGTACATACTATAGCTGTGCTCAGTAAATGGTTTCTAACGCATTACATTTATACAATAACTATTATAATATATTATGAAGACAGATTTTAATTGGAAAATTATTTTTCAGACGTATCTAAAGTAAACCATAGAACAGTCGAAGACCCAGCAGCGCATGTTTACCACGAGGTAAAATTAGATATTATTTGTGTGTGACGGTGAAAGATGTCGGAGACGAGTACTACCACTTTTTGCTAATTATGTACCCATCTCAGGGCGTTCAGCTTTAAGGATAAATGATCTTCATAAACATTACTATAATCATCCATATGCATATACATGTATTTCCTGGATGTCTGTTAATATAATAAATCAAAGTATATACAACGATTAGCTAGATACATCCACGAAGGATTCCAGCTTATGAATGCATGGATACTAATATGTACGTCATCATATGTAGGCCTATTTACCTTTGTATGGTCAGAGATCTATGTAATAGTTTGCGCTAATATATGTTTATGTCTGTCTGTCTGTGACTGGAGGCACACACTGATTAGTGAGGATTGTGATCAAGCTAATTCAATCTAGAATGGAGCATTTTTTCAACACTCAGCTTCAAGAGTAAGGTTACAGACTAGTACTTTCCATATTTAAAAAAGATCTGCTGATAAACGATCCATGACAAGTGTAATTTGATATTATAATAATTCCATTGTATGTCTAGTTCAACTGCGTAAATATAAAATCAGTGCTATATTATAGGAAAGCCGAATGTGCTTAATAAGCGATTTTCAAGGAATAAATAATATACACATTCTATTATTAGATGAAATTTGACATATAAGACTATTAATGGTATTCACGTATTAAAATGTAACCTGCACCAACTAAGTCTATTCCATGATTACCATAATTTGTAACAAATGTTAATGCTAGTAATAGTATACAGTCAAATATATGCGCGTCTATGATATTCGCTAATTATAGTATATGTAACGTAGTAACACATAAAGCATGCATACGTATTAAAATAATAAATAATGTTATTATTATTATTATTATTGTTATTATACCGTTATAATACATCCAATAAGCTGTCTTATATAATCGGAACATACTCATACAAGTGTGTAGGCCTATATATAATTCTCGTCACGCATGGTTGAAATAAAACCACTTAGCGGTAAATAATATTGATCGTACGATGTGCACGCTGGCGTTTATCACATGCATATTAATTTAGGTTATATCTCTCGTTCACAGCTGCTAATTTTCATAATGAACATTTAAGGATGTGCAAACTGTATGAATCCGCGAAGCGGTTCATACAAAAGTTTGCACATCGGTTTTTACGTTCATACCTCAATGAACGCAAAA
>JAUTBV010095582.1:0-17132 GCA_032361325.1 Lepetodrilus fucensis
GGTCGTGAAACACTTTAGGAGGTGATAACTCGGGTTAGGAGTTCCTAACTAGTTAGGACACCGTCGTGAAACGGGGGGCCTGGTGTGTTATATTTTATATCTAGTGCTTGCTTTCTAAGGCCTACATACCTATAAGTATATTTGTATTAATCAGTTTGTTGTTGATCTACTACAATTAGTTGGTAATACACTAAATTAAATTGATATTTCGTTGAGATGTCAGGCTGAAGAGAAGTTTTTGAAATAAGATTATGGTTGCTGTTTTCAATAGGTTTAGTAAACAAATTATTCAAATACATGTATGTTTGAAAATTCCTAGCACAATGGGCTAGAACAAATGGCACATAGTTTTCCAGATGTTTTAGAAATAATTTCTTGTTTCTTCATTGCTGTTTCCTAAAGTTGTGTCATAGGTGCATGCGGGCTCATGTTAGGTGACTGGGATAGGTGAAGTTCTTGTAGATGATGCCCCCCGCCCTTGCATTACAACTGGTTTCAGTGGTTCTGTCATGTCTGTATTTTCCTAACAACTATCAAAACAGAACTATATTTCGCTTATAAACAGGTGTCAAAGATGATCACTATTCTGTCACATTCAGGATAAAGATTAAGGTACATCTCTGTATGCTACCTTACAAGGCCTGTTTGCTGAGGTCGCTCTATAACACAATACTAATGGTTTGATCTGTACTACTATATTTTGCTTGATATTTCCAAAGCATGGTTGTTGAACTGACACTTTAAGTTTAGTTAACCCATAACATGATTGGCATGAGAACCTGTTTTCATTCACATTGTGGGGAAAAGAAAATTCAATAAATTGATAATTTTATTATTATTCCAGTACAACAGCTCTTCTGAATAGTAAGGTTCCCGACCAATGGAAACATAAGTAAACATGCTGCCACCAATCTTAAACTGTGAAAGCACACACATAGAACTAAATGTAAGAAAAGACTTGAAGGAAATGGATAGTCATAGAGATCAGTATGCTGATTAAGTACAAGAAACTTTACTGTTATACTTTCAGTATGCCTGATCTTGTAGCATTTAGGAGAAAGAATGAACATTCGACATATGGGTGATCTTATATTTCCAAACATTTCAGCTTCACTAGTTGGTAACATCTTAGGTAGATGTAGTCGCTTTTGTTTTCTTCAGATAAGTGTGTACAGTGTAGATAACTTACATCCTTTAACATGTTTTAAGATCCTGTCATTTTCCCACCTTATTGTTTGGCATGAAATGCAATGACACCCTTATTTTATATGTTATCTCAGTAAATACTTTATGGAATGACAAACAAAAACAACTCCAATTTCTTATTTTTCAAACATTTTTAAATAAATAGCTATCACAAAATATTGTGAGATTATTTTATGCAGAAAGGTCACGTCTGAAAGATGGAACAGGTAAAAAGGCTCAATGTGCATGTACTGGTGTGTGAAGAAATGCATCAGCATGTGCAAATTGATCGTTTTTTCTTGTAATTTTGGTTAAGAAACATACAAAATAGAAGGGTTTTTTAATTTGTCCTTCCATTTATAGAAGTATTTACCAAGATAGTTTATGAAATAGGGGTGTCAATGCATTTCATGCCAAACTATAATCATAGGAGTCTAGTGTAGGTAAAAACAGCCGCAACATTTGGATCTTCAGTGGCTTAAAGACTAAAGACTTAAAATACTAATATTTTTAAATAATCAACAGAAACACATAACCAACATTTTCTTAGAACTTGTATCTGTCTGTAGGTAAAATATACTTTCAACTTTCCAGAATACAGGCAACATTTGTTAGTTTCTATATAGTTATAGACTACTTCATTTACTTTTACATGGTATAGTTGTCATACATCTACATTATTGAGTTGTTCGCTTTGCACATGTTGCATCATATTCAAGAATGACATTCTGTAATGGACATGCATGCACATTAAGTTTTATAGAAAATGTAGAAAAGTGAATAAATGATATGGCGGAAGCTAAACTTGGCTTACCATAAAAATGGTCGGAGAAAGAGTGGACTTGCCCTAACTCAAAATATCAGCAAACATGTACCAACGGTGATGCTACTCCCTACCATAGTGTCAAACCCATTGTTAATTCCATGAATGGACATTTATAAAGAAGGATGTTATATTGTGGTTCCAGGCCATCACCGAATGATCCATTGCAGTTTACACTTCCTGTATGACCCAAATAATATGCTGTAAAATCTCAATTTCTTCTAGTTTCCTGACTAAGTGGGATAACCTTCAGCATTGAACAGACACAGTCACCTTTCTATACCACTCGCACAAATATGTATACAATGAGATAACTAATAAATAGTAAAATATAAATATACATCTACACTCTACAGTACCTATATAAGTTCTGTACACCTACAAAATACCAGTGTCAAGCTTCTATGCTATGACAGTGTCATCTGATTTAAACAATATTTATTTTCACTTCACAAGACATAAACATACATCATGAGAGGGGATTTACAAACAGGATTGTAGTATCCTATATTAATGTCGCTCCCCCACTACACTACACTACACCCCACCACAACCCAACCCGCCCCGCCCCACACCACACCACACCAACCCAACCCAACCCGCCCCGCCCCACACCACACCACACCACACCACACCAACCCAACCCGCCCCGCCCCACACCACCAGTATATCAGTGTTGGACATCTATGCTCTGTATAACTATGCACTATTATGTGACTACTAGTATATTAATGTCATACACTATCTCAGTCATACATCTACACTATACACTTACACTATATCAGGCATACACCTACACGTCGGCGTCATACAACTACACTATATCACTGGATGTAAAATGTAATGTTATCTGTCATTGTTACTGTACCTGTATTTCATTTATGTTTCGATCATCTCTGGGATTAGGTTGCAAGTGATCTGTTAAAGTTGCAGGATAGTACACTGCTTGCATGTCAAAACTATAAGTCTGAAGATTCAAGTATTAATCTTGTTTTGGGATAATTGTGTTCAACATTTTCACCAGTGGTGACATATCTACCTACATGGTTCATCAGTAGCAGTGGTGACATATCTACCTACATGGTTCATCAGTAGCAGTGGTGGCCTGATCATCCCGGTGTAACATATGATTGTATTGAGTTCCCATCACACTGAAAACCATCATTATTCAGGTGCAACAAAACACAACAAACAAATAGAAATTGATATATGATTCATTTATGGTCATTTTTTTTCCATCCCCTGGGTTCCTTTTCTATCACCTGGTTCCCATTCAATCCCCAGGGCCCCCCTTTCATCCCCTGGGCTCATCTTCCATCCCCTGGGCCCATCTTCCATCCCCTGGGCCCATCTTCCATCACCTGGGCCCATCTTCCATCACCTGGGCCCATCTTCCATCCCCTGGGCCCATCTTCCATCCCCTGGGCCCATCTTCCATCCCCTGGGTCACCTTCCATCACATGGATTGTTTTATTATCAGGATATTTTACACCAATCCACATTTATCTAATAGATGTGTCCAGCACTGTGTAGACCATGTATACCATGTGTGCTGCTTGTCCAACAGACCTGTCACGACCACATGCTCATCTGACTTTACTTAACTATTTCACTGATGCTATATGAATGCTGATTGGCGTGCTCGCCACTTTCTGCTTCCCGCTGCAGTGTGGATGGGCGACAAGGTGGTGGGCGAGGCGATTACCCCGGAGTGGCCAACTCTGGCTACCATCCCAATGACGACGGGCGTCACCGCGGGCAACCAAGCCAACCCAACGGCTATGATCATAATTACCGTGGTAGCAAGAATAGTTCTCCTCCAGCTTATAACGATCACCACGCGTATCCCTCAAAATATGACCGAGAATATGATCCCCGCTATGACCAACACCAGCAACGATCTAACTACCCCCGTTATTAACTGCAAGTAAGTCTTCCTGTGTCTGCCTGCATGCACTCCCATCATTATCTGCTTGTGTCATTCTGTAGATACTTTGCATCTCATGTTGTCTGTTTATTTCATACTGTAGGTACATAGCATAACACGTTGTCTGTTTATGTCATACTGTAGCATTCAATGTTGTCTGATTGTGTCATACTGTAGCATCCCGTGTTGTCTGTTTATGTCATACTGTAGCATTCAATGTTGTCTGATTGTGTCATACTGTAGGTACATAGCATCCTGTGTTGTCTGTTTATGTCATACTGTAGCATTCAATGTTGTCTGTTTATGTCATACTGTAGGTACATAGCATTCCATGTTTGAAGGCATCAGTTAGTGTCTGTAGATGGCCAGTCGGCCTGTACTTCTCTCTTCTAGCCACCAGTATGTCATAGCTCTACATTGTAAGTTATTGTTACCATCTAGGTGGTGAAACTGTGTTCCCATCCTCTATTAGTCAAGCCATAGTCTGTCCTATTCATGGCTGTTTTATGATTTAAACATATTTTTATTCAGCAAAGAATGAGGATTGGTAAACAAGCTGTGCAGCTTATTTCGATACCGCTCCTGAAATGCTTTTGTTTTATCTGTATAGTAGACATATGTCTACAACTGCATATAGTAATTTGCCATTATGCCAATACATGTATTATGTTTCAAGTGTCAAATATATTTTGATAGTAGTATTGACATGATTGGATCATTAATTAATCTTTGTTAAATACAGATTTTCCCTTATTTTATTTTTCTTCTATGGTTTTATTAAATGGTGAACTTGTTATTTATGTCTTATAGTTTGGATTAACTTTTATCATCTTCATTATCGTCACCATTACTAGTATTAGTATTCATTAATCTTTTACTAAGTTTTGTCCACATCCTATAACTAACAACAAAGCTGATATTAGACAGCTGTATATGTAGAGCTAACATCTTCTATTAATATGCCTATAGTTAGATATTATAGTTATAATACACCCTGTCAATTTAGTTTTGACATGGTAGACTTTAATAACATGAATATTTTAATTTGGACAAAATAACTTTCTAATGGGAATTTCTACTCTGCGATGTACCTAAATCGTAAATGGTTTTCTCGCTGTCCTGTATGACAATAAGCTAGATGTTCAGATGAATCAAACGTGAAAAAACATTGTGCAAGTGGTTACAAATGTAAATATAGAATTGTAATAAGATGTATTTAATATTATATCAATGTAATTATTCCCCAGTATACCGGATGGGTTAGATTACCAATACATGTACATATATATTATGTGAAGTAACTAAAATACTGAGACAAAAAAGAAACTCGATTTGGACTAAGTGAGACTTTCAAATGGATTTAAAGAAGGTAATGAACTGCAGTTTTCTGTTATTTTATTTATTTGAGCTTAAGTCATGCCACACTAAAGAGCATTGGTTCTCATCACTTTATTGGGGTAACTACTCACTACCTGGTGAGTTGACTGACATCAAAACTAGACCTAGATATTGAGTTTCCATTAGGATTTGCAGGGTGACCCAACCCTTGAACAATGCCGCAAAACAATGGTTGGGACATGACAGCGCTTACATAGATGACATAATCATAATTGTCCATCATCCATACTCCTGACCAGGGAAGATTTACTGTTTGTTCTTAACCAAACACATGCGCCACTTCTAGTACGATTTGTGCAACTTCCAACCTGTGCATTCCGCATCTCCGTTCAATAGTCAACAGTCTAAGGATTTTAAAATACTAGTACATTGTAGTTTTCTGCAGATTTGTAAATGCTTTTCTGTATGCCTTGAATGATACTAGTAGGCATATCTTCATGTGTAAATATGGCGCCCATGAAATGGTCACTTCTTCTTCACGCCCATGTAATACTTTTCACAAAATTGTCCGTCATGCTCACAGTTTAGGATAACCGAGTAGTATGTGCTTCAAAAGACATGCCAGAATATTGGCTAGACATACTTTACCAATAGACATTTTAATATACAGTGGGTTCTTGTGAGGAAATCTGTAATAAAATCATTTTTTTGGTGTCTTTTTTGTGTTCAGTATATATGTTGTTGTTTACTCCCTTTGCTATCAGCTTGCACTTATCTCTCTTGGCTGTCTGCTTGTGTCTAGTGCTTCAATCTATAGAGTTCTCTGCTAACACTATTACTAGTATGGATCTAGAACCAATAAATACAATGTTCATAATGCCTCTTGACTTAAACTATTAGCTCGTACTATTCTACTGATTATTCCTTGTGGTCTCTACCAGTCTTCATGACTGCAACACTCTGATAGTGATAGTCTGAATGAAGGCAATACCTGATTATCTAAATTACAATCATATTAAGTCAATTGTGAATGGAATTTGGATTACATTCATTAACAGGATTTGTCTCGTCTCTTTTTCAGCCGGGGACATTGGTGAAAAAAAACGTCCACTGAACTGATGATGTGACAAGCTCTGCCTGAGGGGAAATCCATGGCCACTGTCTGACTAGCTCTGCAAGTGTTGGCTGGTATCTAGTACAGGCAGCTGACCACAGACAGGGGTGTCCATGGACCATGTAGAGCACTTGTCAAATGAAAACTAGATTTGTATTTTGTAAATTGTGAGTCTCTGAATCTTCCAGTGCCTGAACATCCGGTGAGAGCAGCTCAGTAGTGACAGGATCACATAATCCACTATATTTTGATGCACTATGTTTTGCTGTGTTGTGCCCAGCTCAGTGACATGATGCACTATGTTTTGTTGTGTTGTGCCCAGCTTAGTGACATGATGCACTATGGTTTGCTGTGTTGTGCCCAGCTCAGTGACATAATCCACTATGTTTTGCTGTGTTGTGCCCAGCTCAGTGACATAATCCACTAAAGTTTGTTGTGTTGTGCCCAGCTCAGTGACATGATGCACTATGTTTTGCTGTGTTGTGCCCAGCTCAGTGACATAATCCACTATGTTTTGTTGTGTTGTGCCCAGCTCAGTGACATGATGCACTATGGTTTGTTGTGTTGTGCACAGCTCAGTGACATGATGCACTATGGTTTGCTGTGTTGTGCCCAGCTCAGTGACATGATGCACTATGGTTTGCTGTGTTGTGCCCAGCTCAGTGACATGATGCACTATGGTTTGTTGTGTTGTGCACAGATTAATCAGAATTGTTTACATGCAGGTATTACACAACTATTGGCCTTACATTTATACTATATATATTCTCTCAATGTGTGTTTGTATTCATGTTCTTGTCTTTCAATCAAACAATATGGATCTATCCATATTAATGTGTTCATAATTGCAAAAAGAAATTACCTAAATGTTTGCATCAGAAGGAAGGGCACTGTTAATTTGCCAGTGTATATTTTATGTCCATCTTTATGGCCCTATCTATGTACATAGATGTCCATATGGATGTTCCTACAGCAGTCCCAATGTCTACATTGACTTCCGTATGTATGTCCATATAGATATGTATTACCCACATGGATGTTTTGCATCATCAATTTGATTCAGAGAAATATTTTGACTACTTTGGAGCTTGCAGTACCCAATGTCCCTGTGAGATTTTTTTTTTTAGAAAGATGCTCAAAAACAATCTGTATATTTTGATATGGTATGTTTACAAATTTCCAATGTAATTTCAAGAACAGCTTGAAGTGGATGACAGTACCTCAACACTCCACATCAGAAATGACCATCGCCAGGTGTATCTCCCAACTGTTCATGGACTTCTTTATATGTTGCCTGCCTGCATGATGGACTAGCGACTCTACTGTCCATATTTTATATTTTGTTTTTCACCCCAATTTTAACTTAACATTTTCTACATTTGATACACTGAATACCTTTTCTTTACACACGGTGTTCCAGAAAGTGCCTACATTTTAGGTGATCAGTTATTGGTCAATATTTTACTTATTACTGGATATATATGTATATAAAATAATTCATTTTCATGTTGTTGCAAGCATGTGTACAGTTGAGAATTTGT
This sequence comes from Lepetodrilus fucensis, assembly GCA_032361325.1. NCBI lineage: Eukaryota > Metazoa > Mollusca > Gastropoda > Lepetellida > Lepetodrilidae > Lepetodrilus > Lepetodrilus fucensis. The sequence goes on from JAUTBV010095582.1 coordinate 7,929, forward strand.
GGTAAGACAATACATACTTATACCAAGAAGGTAGCACAGAAAGTGGGGTACGGATGGACCACCCAGATACCACGGTTAGAAGTTCACACTCGCCCGGCTACCCCCGATTCAGTTCTCCTAATGGTATCGTCGCAAATGGGTGAAAGATTCCCGCAGCGACGTTAAACTCTATATTCACTCACTCACTCCTAATGGTAAAAGTATCTTACGGGCTAGTAGAAATGTCATGGTTTGTTATTATATCATTATTTGGACGAGTATGTTTTAAAGTTAAGTTGTAACCCTGGATACTCCTGTTGTAATTCCCACTGTTGTATCCATGTATGTCTTGTCCATGTAATTTTATGTGTAGTTTTTCCACATTAATTCTTTTTATTGATTAGCCTTTTTTTACTGTACACACATGTTCGCCATGGTATATTACGATGGCTTCAATACGTGCATCAATATTGTGTTCTTGGCTGTCCAGCAGCAGATAGTTCAATTAGAGGGTATTCCCTCATGTAATGTGCCCAGTAGTGATTTGTTAATATACTGGATAATATTGTGTTCACATCTCCATCATGCATAATCTTCGTTGACCAAAACACAAGGGAGACAATCAGTGTTGAACCAATTGGATGATGCAGACGTGTTCTTGTTCAACGTTTTTGTTCAATTTGTATGCTTTACATGAACTGATTATCTGTACACTGCATGTTTGTAATCAAAGAAACACCATCAAAGGAAGGGTGCTTTAGTTACCGATACTGGTGCTTCAGTATATGGTGTTGAATCGATTGTGCTTGTGATTGTGTTTTGAATCACTGTGTTATCCCAGTTAAAGTGCAGTTCATGCATTGAACTCAATGAAAACTACAACACCCTGGCTTTCTGACTGAATTAAAATATATCAATCTGATTGAATCAGTCGAGATTAGTGTGAACCATTACCGGTACAGGGCAATTGTTCATCTGGAGCTATTTGAACTTTAAATTACAATACAATATTATTTTTATTATCGATATATACATAGCATTTGTCATATGATATACCTAGTTATGGCTTTATTGTATATTTAATTTAGATATAGTTTAATATGAAACTATTTACTAATGATTGTGACTAATATTACATTATGTCCAACTAAAGATAGACAGACTGTTTTCACCTGACATTGAATGTTGACTGTGGTACAAGTGCCTTATGTCCATGTGTGCATATGATCCACATTCCATTGATTGGAACAGACATTTATATGAAGCATCTAATCACTTACCTCAAAAATATCAAATTGGGCAGCCTTTTGAAAATGGTACCAAAATGCCTCACCAGGGAGATGATGTTAAATCTACCAACTCTATTCCATGATTGCTAAGATACCTTTATGGATTATTTCATGAATAATAAACATGCATTTGTGTTAGATTGCTTTGGCTTGAATACAATGAACGATTGCTTTGGCTTGAATACAATGAACGCCCAACATGTGCTTAACTGTCGCTGACCGTTCCATGATAAAGCAATGAACAGCTTCTTTGAAAGCAAAAAGCTATCACTTCCATATTATTATCCCAGAGAAAGATGTTATCTGCACATAATATGTTCATAACATTCCTCAACTTCAGGGATGATCCTTGTAAATAATACAGCAAGGGAGATAACCATGCAGACAGTTGTCCCTCCATAGTGCCATTGATTTAAAATTTGTAGGAAATATTTGGTTTAGGAAAACATTAAATATTTGTTCATTTTGCTTCATGAATTTATGTTATTAGACATAGTTATGGTTAAATACTTCAGTTATATTATTTGAATATAGGAATATTATTAATATATAATATTTTTAAACAACAGCCTTTTCAAATACTTAGTTTTCATTACTCAATGTATATTTAGTAGACAACTAGATCTAGTTAAAGGCATACTATCACAGATATTTATGGTTGTTTTGGACTAGTTCTTAGCTACAACTGCAAAGTACATTCATATGACATTCATTTTACATAACTCTAAATGGTATGACTAAATTATAATGCGTAACAGCAATGTTTGTTTGCAAATTCCTTCATAGATCCATCAAAGACCAGATGTTCCCTTTATTCATATAAAATATCAATATGTTGATAACTATCGAGTACTAGAGACTAAGTACATCAGTAAATGACAACTTTTGGGTGGATAAATCAAGCGTAATTTGTTTGTCCATTATACAGGTCAATCAACTGTGATATTATGCCTTTAAATTTCTCTTTGATTCAGAGATGAATTTATGTTGTCCAGCATGGTTCATCGGGATGTAACGTATAAGGTACGTAACAAAGACAACACCCATGCACATTTCACCTACATGTTTATCACCAAAATCAGTAAACTGGGTACGTCTAAAAATAGAATTCGCTGCACTTAAAGCTTCTATACCGATGATAAAACAGCATGCATGAAATCAGCATGCATGGGAAACGTACTATATACAGCTGATATATATAGTTTCCACCAATAAGAAAAGTCAGTGTGCATTCTGTTTTCTACTAGTGACCTCATTATAGAGTTTTGCTGATTATACAAAACACCACGGCATAATTATTAGTGACAGAATGAGATAATTCTCTGAGGTTTCTAGTTTTTTGGTATGTTACCATGGAAACAGCTGTCTGTCTGTGTCCACATGCAAATAAAAAAATATTGAGTAGGCATACATCATTGTTCTTATATATAGTGCATGCTAGTGGACATTTTGGTTTTCATAAACCTTGGGGCGGGTGGGTGTGGGGGTATGGTATGGGTGTGGGGTGGGTGTGGGGATGCATGGGGTGGGGGTATGGTATGGGGGTGGGGTGGGGGTATGGTATGGGGGATGGCCATCATGATAACATTAGTGACTATAAACAAAAACAACAACAACAATTAAAGACATCCACACAAAAAAAAAGTAAATACATAAAATAAAATATAACAAAATTACATGTAGTGGCATGGGAACTATCTTGTATTTAATCAATATGTCAGATTACCTCAGCCTGATTACTATATGAAACGTGGCAAAACCTGCCATTCATTCTCAGTCCCGTTTGGGGCAGGTATACTACATTCATTGGTTTCATTCAGCAGGGTAAGTTTTCGATCTGTGGTCAGTAGTATACACTTGCCGGGTATATTTGAAAATATACCACCACATCTGTTGAAAAACTACCCAGGATAAGTATTCAAATTGAAAAGCGACCCTAGGGTAGCTTGAAGTGTCGATCCCTAGTGCCACGCCCACCCGACACCCTACCACCAGAAACGACCCACCAATCAAACGTCAGGCGGCGCTACTCCCCTAACAATAGACCACACCTCGCTCTCCTTTGATGTTCCTATCCCTTTGTGTATCCACTAATTACTGGACCTTGTCTCTGAGCGTGGCCGATAGAACAAACATCTGTCCTTGGAGATGAAAGGGGCCGCGCTGGGGAATATATAATACTGTAATATAAACCTAAATACTCGCGGCCTATAGTATATCTATTATAATGTACATCGCATTTCAACGGTATAATAAAATTGTTATTTTGTATCACAAATATAATTTGAAACAAACAAAAACTGGCCATGTGAGATATGAGTTGTTAGCTGTTAGGTGTGATATTACGCTGTAATGCAAGCGTCGTTCAGTTTCGTCGCGTCGCCATACGCGTGATTTACTGCCCCGAACTAATGCAATGACCGTACATCAAAGAGATATTTCGGCAAACATGTGTAATTTGTTATAAGGGCATTTGGTATGGTATCTTCAAATAACGAACGAACTACTTCAGTTTTCGCGTGTCCCTTGCATATTGAAAGGGAAGACAGTGGCACACCGTGTGCTTGGTCGATAAATTATAGTGAACTTAATAGAAGCTCAACCGTCCTAGGTACGTGTAAGCATATCTATAATGGTGAAGACGTTTTCGGTAAATCTATGACTGTTTCTCTCCGTCTACCGAGTGTTATCGGAAGCCATAAACTTGCAACTAAATTGCAAGGGGTGAAAGGTTTGAACTTTTCTTGTAAAATATAAATATTTTATACAGTAGCCTAACTTATGATTGCTAATATTATAATTATTATATACTACATGTTAGTATACATGAACATATTACAAATTATCCGTGACTGAACTAAATGAATCTCAGTACATTGTAACCAGTCAACCCTTTACAGTTAGACTGATCCAGGGCATTTTTCTGGCTGTTGATTTTATCCTTGCCGCTGATTGGTGCGGCTCTTCTAAAGGGTTGTGACGTCACTGTGTATGGGGGGATTGTCGGCGGCGGGCATGTGGCTTTGATGTTATAGATTCAAACTTTTCAAATCTCGTCAGCGTTTGTATGTCTTCTCATGGATGTTTTCAAGCCCGGTGTTTCTTTGTCTACAATGTGAAACGTCCAGGTAAGCCTTACGGTGAACTTCTGTCTGGTCTCCATATGCAGATCGGGAGAGTTCCACGACCCATCAAGTGTAATAAGCAAGCGAGCACGGGAGTGAAGCTTTTCATTCGGTGGATTTGCTTTCTGTGATAATATCCCACATAGGAGTTTTTTCTCTCACAAATTTGCACATGTGTCACATGGAATTTGGAATACATCGTTTCGTCACAGGCATTGCCTACTCGGCAGTGTTATATACATGTTTCTCCAGGTGAACTGTGGATACCTATTATTTCACCTGGTGGGACGTTTGTGATTCAACATTTGTTTATAGTATTATGTGGTAAGTTCTAGTTGTAGATACCCTATTATACGTATGAGGAATATCTAACACCGTACTAAATAATATAATATATTCATTATGATCTTTGATTATACTATTATAGCTGTATAAGAGGTTATATTCACACGGACAAGATTTAAGTTTAGTTATTGTTTGTTGCTATAAAGTTGTGTACATTTCAACAAAGTTTAATATTAGTACTATCACATGTTGACATGAATGCTACGCTGCTATGATAAGAGCTAATATCGCCCAGGCATATGGATATAATGTAACAATATATTTATACAAAGTATACAAACATGTACTTATTATTAATATTTGGTGTTATAGCCTTTATAGGATATGTACATTAGCATATCCCATATATTGATGACATATTCTACTTAGCTTATATTATGGAAGTTGGAAAATTCGCATTTGTTTACATATGAGCAGATGAAAGATCGCCATCAAATATATAACCCTAATCGATGGCGTCGTCGCTACACGCGCGATAGGTCATTGCAAAGGCTGATACGGAATCACTAGGCACAATATACGGGTAAATAGTACATTTTTCTTTGAGAGGGATCGCTTTCGAATGCGAGATGGAAAACGATCTCGCACATTTTGTGAGCAAAGCTTTCCGAACAACACACCGACGCCATTTGCAATGGCGGATGGTCATTATTTTCTACATTCTTTGATCCAATTTTGCCGAGAAATGCAATGTCTTGTAAGGTATGGAGGGACAATGTTGGGGGAAAACACGAATGTAGATATTGCAAATGAACAGCGGTGATTTGTATACAATATAACTTGGCAATGCCGAATGCTGTAGGCCTACGTAATAAAACCAAAACGTGAATTTTGTGATCACCGCTTGTGAAAACGATTTGCTGCGTGCGATGGTACTGTGGCCTCACGGTTCAGTCAGAGGAGAAAGAGGGGGTCATAAAATACAGAAACGGAGGTAGTGCCCATAAACTTTCTCGTCCGTAGCGCCAGCGAGCTGCAAAATGTGGATAAAAAGACTCGCTTTGAACTCGTAGGCAGTCATTTGATCCTTTTTAGCAAAGTAGAAACAGTCTGTTTCTATGATCTTGTTGGAAAGGGGTGAACGATTTAGCAAGAGGGCATGCCAGATCGCATGTAGAGTTCTATAGGCGGGTATACTGCACTTAACTATAGTTTGAACATCTCCAGTTTTAAATAAGTATGGGTATAGATATACTAGGCCTACTGAACACATTAGCCTACTAATTTTTTTTAATTTAATAGGCCATATTTATCTGATTCCTGATTTACAGATTTTCATGTGAATCATTTTGGCTCAGCAGTCGAACATATATATAAATAGATAACTTGATGTTTTGGCCAGTCGGTCGGGACCAATATAAAAATTATTGGAGTTTATGGACAGTCAGTTAGAAAATAAAGATAATTGGTTAATATATTGTTAATAATTTTATTATACTGCCAACACATGTTGTTTAGATTTGAATGTTTGATATTTTTCATATTTCAACTTTGTGTCCACCTATTATAGGTATTAGTCCTTTTCGTGGTAGGACAGACTCGCGCTAGTTCAATATTCCTCTATATTCGCTTTCTAGCTGTACCCTAATCATACATATAAAAAGTCTCATAGTCTGCAGGTATAACTAGATGAATCTCGAGCTAGACACAAATGCACATAAAAAAAGCACTCGGAAGTGAACATGATGTCTAAATTCAATCAAAATGTTTGTCTGCCTGAAAAATGTCGTAGGCCAGATTGGCCGTACTTGATCAATGTGACCTCATGGTGGTAGCCCTCGACTCCTATGTAAAAGACGTTATGTCGTTGTCATAGCAGCGGGTAATACGTGAATTATTTGTAAACCTCCCAGGCGGGATATATGGACAGTTTTATAAGTCATCTGAACAGAAGAAACTTACATGAAAGGTATGCTAATTGGTATTGCATTATCGTTATTTGTGAATGGACCCTTGTGAATGACCATTCAACATCTTCACGTAGATATCATGTATATATGTAGTTTATACACTGATGTTAAGAAATTGAACATTGATTATGATAGAGATTGAACACTAAATGTGTTCTACACTTAGACGGCATCCACTTGGTTTACAGTGCAGGGTTATGTGCTTTTAGTAGGTCACGCTGTCTTTTTTTCCCCTCACGATAAGTACCCCACAATAAGCACCCTGCCCTCCCTCCTATTACATAAATGGGCACTCCCTGTGTTCAGTCAACCGTGCAGTGTACCAGACCCAGTGTACCTACATCAGGGTGTTATAGGGGGGTGCTATATGACCCACTGTCTTTTATCATTGTGGAGTTTATTGGCTTCTCTTTGCTTGGTAGATAACTACTTTATATAGCAAAGTGTTATCTGTATAGAAGGGGGATATTTATATACTGTATCCCTGTGTTTTAGTTTTAGTTGCAATGTGTTGATACATGAAAGCAGTTGTAAGTTTGGTCCGCTGTGACCCCGTAATGCTGGAGGCATGCACATGCTGGTATGGCAGACCACACACGCATATTTACTTTGGGTTGTCCTACATTGTATCATACTATTTAAATTTCATTGGATTTGATTGGTCGAAATGGTTGGAAAAGTATGGTCAAATCGCAGCATATAAGAATTTTTATTTTACTTGTTTTATGGATATTTTTTTTAAAATTAAAACTAGTGTCCACTTGTTTTGACTGGCGTCTTGATGATATATAATTTAAAAAATAGCTTTTATTTTAATTAGGGTTTTACGTCCGCGTCCAGCGTAGCTGATATTTAGCGGACAAATTTAGTAGTATTCAATTTAGTAGTATAAAATTTAGTAGTATAAAATGAGCATGTGTGGGACAGTGTTTATATTCCAGCCATTGTGTTCTGCACATCAGTGAATTCAATGATCAGCTGGTCGGTAATCCCCACCACCTTCCTAGAATCAGCCACCTGTAAAATGATAAGCATATCATGTTCACACTAGGTAATGAACAAAGTTAACAATATTTATAAGCTTTGGATATCAAAGAAGAAGCTCGGCTGCGGATTAATGGATTAAAAATAAGAGAAGGGGCCAGACAAAAAGCTGGGCCATTATGCATACAGTGTTAGAGGGACATGCAAGCAAATAGTAATAACTTGATATCCTTGATGTTGTTGCCCCGTATGGAATGATATCTAGTTATCTCTTGTCTCCTGCCTGTCACGTTAACTCTTTCCGTGCTGAAGGCAACCAGAGATGTGCCTGTGCCTAATTCAGCTGGCAGAGAGTTAAGGCAAGGGGAGCACGTGACATACGGACAGTGCATGCAGCACGTGCTGTTTAGAGAAGGACACGACTTAGATGAATTTACGAGTGATTTCTTCAAGGACTGCATTTGGTAGCATGTAATGGTAATGATAGTTGATGTGAACGTTTAAAGAGTTCAATCCTGACTAATGTCGGATATTTTATTATGATTGTAGTATTTCGATTTAGTAGTATTCAAAAAAGCATGTAATTAGACTGGTCGTTCTGTGGTATTCAGTGGGCCGTATTCAGTAATGTCCTACTTAGTCACATTCTGTAACATCTGGGCCCGAGATTACGAAACTTTTCTGAGTACGATTTCATACTCAACTCAGAATTTTATTCATAAAACGTCATGTGACGTCATAACCATAGACTCACAGCATACTCAGGCTATGACGTCACATGACGTTTTATGAACAAAATTCGGAGTTGAGTATGAGTAATCTCCGAGGCTGGTCTCGGCCCTTTGGCTCAGTCGTTAGAGCGTTGGACTAGGGTTCGAATCCTAGGATAGGCAATGGTCCTGTTTCAACGGGCGTCAACATATACTGGGCGTAAATCATTAAGGCAAACTAGTGATTAGGCCTATACACAGCGGACAAATCGTGACTACTTCACACCTACTATTCCTTACCATCAGTGTTGAACTTGGAGATTAATGATGAGAAGAGCTCGCCATCCTCGATCAAGTAGGCCTAGTCTCCATTCTGGTTCATGTCGTAGGTGACTTTCTTGATCAGCGTATCTGTCCGTAGTCTCATGTAGTTGACGTGGGTACAGTTATGTGTTGCTTGGCTGGAAAGTCAGAAGTGTCGAATTTAATGAAACATATACTATTTAGTGCATGCATGGTCTAGTGTTAAGCTGATGAAAGAGCTTGCTGATACAACTACCACGAGTAGGCATACACAAACTAATTGAAGATATCATTCCAAAATAATGGTTGTATGGAAATTAATTACATGTCTATGTATATTCTAACTATACAATATAATATCTTTGCTGCGACGTTTCGTCAACCACTCAGTTTACATTTTAATGGTTGAAATCGTGGTTTTCGTCAACACCCCGAATCTTTCAGCCATTTAAACAAATCTTCGTACATGATTGTATCTTCTATGGATATTAGCTCAAGATAATCCATGCAATTTTAAAGAGTATTCTTTTATAGTCAAATTATCATGCAGAAAGAAAGT
>JAUTBV010095593.1:0-17125 GCA_032361325.1 Lepetodrilus fucensis
AAATAAATAAATAAATAAATAAATAAATAAATAAATAAATAAATAAATAAATAAATAAATAAATAAATAAATAAATATGCCCCAAAACAAGGACAAGTTTGTTTTAAGACATTTCATTATTTTTGAGTGACTGAAATATTTAGTTGTTATATAAAAATGTCATTCCTTTTTTAATTATTATCGCTAATATTCTACTACCATTTGCATCCGATCAGGAAACAATCAATACTCGTAAGTGAATTTATCCCCAATAGGACTGGTCAATGACATTTTGCTCTATACCATTCGCAAAGCTATTTCCCCAACAACTCTAACCTTGGGTCGTCTAACAATGATGGCCGAATTCATAATTTTCTTCCCGGCCGTGCTGTTGATGGTACATGATCAACGATTCTTGCTCAATGTTTGACACAATTAACCAGGGAAGCTTTGCACAAGCGTCTGGGGACATGGCAATGTCTGTACGGTATTGATTTTCAATATATTCCAATTTCTGTGTTGGCTCAGGGACTTTTATTCGGATCTATGCGTCCTATGAATAGATGCCTTATATCACCCCTGTAAGGATTTATGTTTTATGAAATCCCTAAACGAGTGCCATTTTTGTCACATCAAATTGCCGGTGTTTATATGTTTGTAAAAATGGATATGTTGCGTAAATGGATAAAGGGAGGAATTCAAGACCGGCGATAAAAACCATTCATTTGTGAAAGTATATGTCTTTCTTAGCCATCAGTGGGAGAATTGATGTCAGATTTACAGACATTAGATTGTTAGAAAGTGCATTATGTTGCAATGACCAACTACAATGGATTGCGCCTTTTGAGTTAAAGTAATAATGGTATGGTAAAAGCTTCTTTTGATAGGCATTGCTACATTTATATGGAAGTAAGATAGAGCCAGGTATTCTAAACCTGTGCATGGAAATAGGATCATTATTAGCCTTTTTTGATTTTGTAAATATCATGTCAGTCAACTTTATGCCTATTGGTTGTCTTTGATATTGTATGCAAAATCTGTCTTTTACCTTCAACAATGATACATTCTTGTTATGAAGACATTATATAATATGCAAAATTATATTGCACTAAATTCATGATCAAAAACATACTCATTTCGCTACATCATTATAATTATATACATGTATCCATCATAAATGTATGACATGTATTACATGTATGTTATTACATTATTACACTATCTAATAACAATATCTTTCATTTTGGAAATCTTACAAATTTCATGTTGCTATGACATCCATCCAATATCTTGAATATCACTTTGTCTGGTCTTATGCATAATTCATCTGTAACAAAATCACCTGCCAATGGTAGTCCTAGAACCAGTCCAATTTATAACGAGGACACTATGTACTTCAGGGTATCATTTCTCGAAGCTCTCGTATCTATACTACGAGACAATAAGGACTCTCGTAGCATTGAATCTCTAATACATGGGGACCATGTACTTACGGGACTGTGCACTTAAAAGAGCACTATGGTCTCATACTGGATATGAGAGGTTTGAGAAACGATACCCACTATGATTTGTCTTGGTAATGCTACCAGATGTGAGTGCTCTTCTATAGCTAGGCATGAAATGCATTGACACCCCTATTTCATAGATTACAGTATCTCATTAAATACTTCATGGAATGAAAAATAAAAAATATTCAATTTCTTATTTTGTATGACCTAACCAAAAATTCAAAAATTAAACTTTTTTGCACCATTAATACAAAATCTGTTAATATGATTATCACTAAATATTTGGAGTACCCGAGAAGTATTATTTTATGCATATGGGCAACATTCAAAATACAGAACAGGCCCCCGTTTCACGACAGCCTCCTAAAGTCAGGAGCTCCTAAAGTTATGACCCAGTTTATCACCTCCTAAGTTAGATCCCGATTTAAGAAGGGATATGACATTGTCGTGAAACACTTTAGGAGGTGATAACTCTGGTTAGGAGTTCCTAACTAGTTAGGACACTGTCGTAAAACGGGTGCCAGGTGAAAAGGCACAATGCTATTCTACACATGGAGATGCACAGGCAAATATCATGTCAGAACTGTAACTTTCGCGAACATTGATGCCGGGCTCTCAGGACACAATTTAATCCTTGCCTCCGAAGTCCAAATGTTCTACAATGCTGCTGCCACCCATCCCTTCTAGTAGCCAACATTCATTTTATAACTACTTTCTTTATTCACCTAATAAGTGATCACGAAAAGGTCCGACATCAAAGTGGGAGATTTATCCTTAATAAGTTGTCTAGACATTGTCCATACAAAATCAATCACAGAACCTAAATGCCAGAAACACCTAGGCCAATATTTAGTCCATGAAATTATACGTATCTATTAAGCATTGTTTTCCCAATAATGTGACATTATTGCTGGCTTAATATGGCCTAGTCTCCCATGGATTTTCAGGTGGAATTGAATCTAGCTACTCCAATGTGTGTTTGTGTGCTTGGTTACATGTCTTCTAGACTTGGCTACAGGCTATGGGCTGAGAGAGAGAGAGGGGGAGAGACATAGGGTAATCACCTTGTGAAACATTAGAGTTTGTCCCTCAAGGTGTTTTCTCAATGCTAAATGGAATTTTCATTAAGAATTAGGTTGGATGGCGCTGTTGTCCAAGGAAGCTGAAATTCTAGATTTAGTACTTTTAAAAGATGTCCAAGCAGGCTGATTTTACATTTAGTTCTGTTGAACGTCTGGGAGACAACTGGCAGACGGTATATTACACTAAGGTATTCGGTGCAACTTCAGTGAGCAGTTTGCTTTATAATAAAATTATTACATATGAAACATTTATTTTTCTATTTATTTTTTACATATGAAACATAATGATATAGTATTACATGTATTACACATGATTACGTTCAAAATAACCACACAAGTTACTCATACACATAAGTGATTGGTTGATTACATTACATCGTATTCTTCAATATCAGTCAATAATCTTCTATTGGTGATTCAATAAGAAGTTTATCGTCTAACATCCTCCATTACATCCGTTGTTGACCCAATATCCCCTCTCCCAAACCAAACTCACCAAATTATAATCGTATCTACTCTTCGTATAAACTGACATACATTGAGCATCTCACTTGGGAAAAGCCCAAACCCCTCGAGGGATATTCGATTCATATCGGAATCCTTACAGTGAGAAATGTGTCGTCACCTCACGGACATTCTTAACCCAAGATGTCTGGCACTGCTTAGAGGGTTGAGGAACAATCATTGGGCATTGAAGGAAGAGGGATGTTGATAAGCACAGATAGCCTCCCTCCCTCTTTTCTCTCCCCTCCCCTCTCTCATTCCCCCAGTATCTCAATAATACTTGATCAGTTGTTGGTCAGCTTACCTTCTCTCCTCCCCTCCACCCTCCTCCCAAGCTAACTCAAGAACAGTTCAGGCTAACATCAACCTCACCCCCACCATCACCACAAGGTCAGATGGTAGCAACTTAAGATCCTCTCTCCACCCTTTCCAGCTAGATCAATCTGACACCCCCCACCCCCAATCACCACTGACCCCACCACCAATCACCACCGACCCCACCTCCATACACCAATATTTACCACCACATCCACCTCCAAAATCCACCACCGCCAACAACAACAACCCCACCCCCACCACTGCCACCAACAACAACAACCCCACCACCACTATTACCACCAGCACCACCACCAACAACAACAGCCCACACTACCACCAATCCCCCTCCCCCACTGCCAACAACAACCTCACTACCACCGCCAACAATAAGAACCCCACCACCACCAGCACTATCACCACCACCATCACTACCACCAACACTACCACCATCAGCAACAACAACAACTCTACTACCACTGCCAACATCACCAACCCCACCACCACCACTATCATCACCATCACCATCACCACCACCACCACCACCATCACCATTTACTCAGTAACTCAGCAGCTACTCAGATGACCCTCCATCCCTCCTCCAATAACTCAATAGTTCATCCAGACATCCCCCCACACCCCTCTCCCAGATAATAGCTGCTTATATGGACTCCTCCCTCTAGTGAATTCAATGGCAAGTGGTATGCTTAATATTTACTGTCTCAAATAAACATGATAGAGTAGAGTTGGATTATGTACCTATAATTTGCTTACCAAGTACTGCAAGTCATCACAGGGGGAGATCCTAACAAGATCCTAACTAGATATACTCTTGGCTAGTTCACTTGGGTATTCATTGTATTTGTTAGTTACCATAGGTCATCATTCTCTTGGTTGTTGATCATTGTCAAAGCCATAGGCATAGTACTAGGATATTGAATGAGTTCTATCAACAATTTATATTATAATTATTTGCTATATACTATATTGATTAGTTCTTGTGGGTCTTAAAGAAGCCAAATCAAAATATTTAATTTTTAATTTTCATTTTTTAATAGTCTCTTTCAGCAATTTCTAGTCAAATTATGTTGCTACTCTTGATGAAGTCATACCGAAATATTTAATGTACAATTTTCAGATTGTGTAAGGTCTCTTGCACCAATTACCAGTCAAAATATAATATTGCTATTATAATTTTGTTTGGACTTCCTACATGCATAGTTGCACTTTGCTGGAAATTTGAGCTAAAGGAAAATGAAATAATGACTTTTTGGGGGTCATTTTCATGCAAAGATCAAATTTCAATTGCCATCAGTATGATAATATTAGTATATGTTTACTGTTGTTGTTGTTGTTGTTGTTTGTGGTGGTGGTGGTGTTGTTATTGGGTTCAACAAAAAGAAAGAGCCGTCATACTGTGCAGTTATCAGGTTGTGTTCCTGCTTTGCTTCCAAGATTCACTAAAACAAATAGCTTTATTCCTTCCTTGAAGTTTTATATATTATTTTCTTGATTGTCTTCCAAGATTCTCTAAAACTAATAACATTATTCCATACTTGAAGATTTATGGGGTATGTTCCTTTCTTCCAATATTCACAGAGAATCAACTCATTTCATGTCAGTCAATGCCAATCTCCAATACCAGTATGTGTACCGACTCAAGGTTACCATCTCTCTCTCTCCCTCTCTCTTTCTCTCTCTCTCTCTCTCTCTCTCTCTCTCTCTCTCTCTCTCTCTCTCTCTCTTGCCCTCAAATGCCAATATGATAGCTCTTATTACAGCTTCTTGCCCTTGTTAAATAGCATATAATGGACCCATGTCACTGATGAATGTAAGGAAACAGTTCCTATCATAGGTGTCCATGTATGTCTCGATGACTCCGGGGTAATTAGCTGGTCAATATCTAGGCGTCATGAGGTCACTCATTAAGCCCGAGTCGTCAGTGGACGGCCCGATTGTAATCAGCGGATGCCGATTATAATCAGTTGATGCTGAGGCATCCGACTGTCAATATCTGACTGATAACTTCCTCTAGGAAATAAGACACTGATGCATCTCAAGGTTCCCGTGACCATTTTTGACATGCTGCCAGACTTTATTTTTTTGCAAGCATCACCTTGATGTCATCAAAGGCTATTGCTACAATCAACTGGATCATAGCCTGTGGTACAGGATGGTGTAGTTTTTCACCAGATATCGTTTGAACTAACACCCCCCTACTGGCAGGCATCAAAGACTGTCAGATTTCAGTGATAAAACATTGATGCTCAGCGACAAGCGTGTTGCTAACATTTATTTCACCTTCTCCCTCCGGAGTCATTTCAGATATTTCAAATTAATTATTCATTAAAGGCAAAAGTTTAGTCCAAATGGATGATGTTCTTGCAATTAGTGGTTGTGATCCTGGAAGTTATAGCATTTGTTAAGTTTGGAATGGGTTTTGGATTACTCAATTCAGGATGAATTTAGAAAATGATAACTCACTGCTGGAGTCTGGTGGTTCTACAGACACTGTAAGTTGTTTGTGACCTCAGCTGGTCCTCGTAGCTATTCTGTCATTGTCTTTCTATCTGACAAGAGATGAAGGATACACAGAGGTTTCTATGATGCTAGTCTGCAGCCGGGGCAAACATGGTCTGAATGGCACATATAGGTCAGATTTTATATGCAGACTTTTCAGGCGTTTGTCTCGAGTGCCGTTTATTTGTCTTCATTTGCATTTATGTGCAGACTATAATGCTTTCAGTCATCTTTTAGATTTCCAATCTCTCCATGAATATTCTTTTAGATTTCCAATCTCTCCATGAATATGCTTTTTTCTTGTATTGGATAAGTTGGTCTTGGGCTTCATTTCAGCCATTGTTGTTTAAATCATAGAAATATACAATTTTCTTTGGCGCCGTTGGTTTGCTGACTCGGATCATACGATATGTTAAATAGTTCCTTTATGATAATATTCAAAGCATATTTTGCTGTTCACACATCTTCAAAGTTTGATATCCTGACCTGTTTTTCACGATAGGGTCATATAGTCTGGCCATAAAGACATGCACAATGATGTTGTTATAGCAGAAAATTATATAAACCTCTACACTAAACCACTACTGGTATGACCCTTGCTAAATGTAGGCCTGGACCCTAGATTATGAAAATATTTGAGAACAATTTCATGCTCAAACTCAGATTAGGTTTGTTTGAAGAATTATTTCGACTTATTTGAGGACCACTGTATTTATCATACTAGTTATTATCGTTATGAAAAAAAAAGAAAATTGGAAATATATAGATAGTTTGATCACATTAGCATATTTAAACAGAAAGTATATAGCTACATAGATTTATGTTCCTTAATTTTGAAAGTTAGAAAACAAATCCATCAATATAATATATTTATTTGGCTTAATCAATGTTAAATATATACATCAATAGTTAGCAGTTTCAATACAACCAGTCAACCTTTGCATGAACACAACCCTACAGTGCTCATCAGAAGCATTTGTTTTATTGAATTCCTAATTACATTCATAAATAGAGTAATTTTCACACTTAGCCTGATCTGTCTGTATAATTGCAAGAATATTGACAAGGGAACCACATGAAACACTGAGAAAGTAAATAATCATTACCCAAATCCAGATGCCCAATGCATTGGAACCTTGATGGTGTTTGATGCTGCAGCCTGTGATATGTTTGCCAAGGATCAATACCCTGATGTACATGTTCCACACTTGTGTTTGTACAAGTAAGCAGTGTTGCCAGTACTCCGTCCTCAGTGGTGTTCAGCGGGATACATCTCTGTGTTCAGCTGGCTTCAGGGCATACACAGTTCCAGGGTATCCCTGAGGACCAGGGCAATGTACACAGTTCCTTCTATCCAGGGTATCCCAGAGGAGCAGGGTGTACACAGTTCCTTCTATCCAGGGTATCCCAGAGGAGCAGGGTGTACACAGTTCCTTCTATCCGAGGTATCCAAGAAGAGCAGGGCATACACTGTTCCAGGGTATCCCTGAGGACCAAGGCAATGCCAATGTATACTGTTTCTTCTATTCAGGTTATCCCATACACAACAGTTCCTTCTATTCAGGGTATCCTAGAGGAGCAGGGTGTATACAGTTCCTTCTATCTGGGGTATTGCATACACAACATTTTCTTTTCTCCATGGTATCCCATAGACAACAGTTCCTTCTATTCATGGCATGTAAATTCTTTCTATCCAGGGTATTCCATACACAATCATTCCAAAAGACAAGAGCATACACAGTTCCTTCTATCAAGGGTATACCAGGGGACATGGCTATACACAGTTCATTCTATCCAGGGTATCCTATATGCAACAAGTCCCATATCCAGGGTATCCCTGAGACCAGAATACAGTTCCTTATATCCAGCATATCCCATACAGAGTGGTTCCTTCTATTCATGGTATCCCAAATAACCATGGCATTCACAGTTCTTTCTATCCAGGGTAGCCCATACACAATAGTCCCTTATGTTCAAGGTATTACAAAGAACCAGGGATACAAAGTTCTTTCTTTCCAGGGTGTTGTCGCCTATGGGTGAAATATTCCCACCGTGATGTAAAACATTAATTCAATCAATCAATCAATCTCTATAGGGTATCCCATACACAACAGTGTCATATATAGTGTCATCTATCCAAGGTATCCCAAACACAATGTTTCCTTCTATCCAAGGTATCCCCAAGGACCAGAGTATACAGAGTTCTTTCCATCCAAAGTATCCCAAAGGAACAGAAACAGGCTTGGTTTCCAAAACAACCCATTGGAACCAATATTGGTCAACGGAAGTGTCAGACATCCCCTGAAGAATTTAAAATAATATTTTTATTGTTTGAAAGAAAATCCAAAAACAATCACACAAATATGTTTATACAATGCTATTGTGTTTCATGATAATTATTATTTCTCCTGTGCGTGTCGCTATAAGCCGAGTTGCGATGCATTTCCCGAGAGTGTCGTCAGAATTCTCATATTGTTTGTTTTATCCATTGCATGCTCCGTTGTTGAAGTGTTCACAGTGGTGAAAGATGAAGACATATTTCCGTAATATTTTTGGTCGAATAATTTTAAATTGATTAATGGAATGACATAATTTTGATCCAAAACTTGGAACGGACATAATATTGATCCTGAATGGGAAGAAAAGGTTTTAGTGCAGTCTGATTGTCCTCTTGAAATAGAGTACTGGGGGGCCTATTCTCTAAATGTTCTTACAAATCTTTTAACCTAAAAACAATTTGTAGCTATATAATACTATGAATTGTTATGAACTGTTCTTAGAATAAGAAGTTCATAAGAACATTTCAAGAATAGCCCCTCTGGTATTTTCAAGGTCATTGTAGTTATGGTGATCTAGTTTAGAATCCTGGACGTGTAAACTAAATTTAATTATTTGTACCTGTTTTAATTAATAGGGTAATTAAGGACCTAGAACATATATAATTTAGCTTCATATTAATTACTTTTTACAATGAAGAATTAACAAAAGTATTCTTCAAGAACTTGCATTTCACACTGGATTAAGAATAGCTCAAGATTCTTCAAACTGAGTTCTGAAATTTGGTAGAATACTTCCCCACAAAGTATCTACTGACCTTTATTTATTTTGTTGAGTATATTTAATTAATTCTTGAGGTATTTCTGTTGGACTCTTATCATTTAGTAGTTTTAACAACAGTATAATGTCTCATGAGAAATTGTTATTTTAGCATACAGAGTTTGATACTTTACCATTACGTCTTCATTGGAAGTATCATTACAAGTAGGATATTGTCTGCCAATCATACCATACGTCATACTAGCTTCACTAAGTAGCAATGCAACCTACCAAATTGCACCACCAACACATAGTCTGGTAGCATTAGTTTACAGATGAGCAATCTTGAAATAGATTTCCTTTCCTGAATGCTACATGTAAAACTCTTTAGACTTTATATAGGCATATAGTGGATAACAGATCTGCTTTTAACTTGCAACATTATATAGCCTCCAAAATAGTAATACAAGAGGATGGCACTGTAGAGTGGAGTTCCATCCAGGATGTATTGATTCTCAAGGATATGGTGGTTGTTGGCAAGGTCTGTTACTGTGGATATAGTGGTTGTTGGCAAGGTCTGTTACTGTGGATATGGTGGTTGTTGGCAAGGTCTGTTACTGTGGATATGGTGGTTTGTTGGCAAGGTGTGTTACTGTGGTTATGGTGGTTGTTGGCAAGGTCAGTTACTGTTGATATAGTGGTTGTTGGCAAGGTCAGTTACTGTGGATATAGTGGTTGTTGGCAAGATCTGATACTGTGGTATATGGTGGTATATTACTCTGACATGAGATGACATTATAATATAATATAGAAGAGGAATTAGTTTTACAGAGCACTTTAGCAATGCAATTATTTTAAAGAAGTCTAACACAACAAGGTTTATAATAGCTGTGAATCTACTATTGCTTTGTGAGACAGGTCCCAGAACTTTATTGACACATGTACGTACAACTGTTTGAAAAAATGTAATAGCTCGCAAATTTATTCTAAATAAGTCTGCATTGTCCGACACAGTGTCAGCCATTTTTGTGCGAAAAGGAATCTGCTCCACACGCAACTGGGATGCTATGGATTTGACTGAGCCATCACGAGTGGTGTAATGGGCACTGTGAAGCAAGAATAGGAATACATATTCCAATATAAATCTTGTGTAGGCTGTATATAAATGTCTATTATATAATAACAGGGAGAATATATTATGCATTGTATAACTACTTGAACAGATAACTGAGTTTTATCCAGATAACTAGCCCCGAGATTACGAAACATTTTGAGTACGATTTCGTGCTCAAGGTCAAATTTTATATGGGGATTTGTGAACAAAAGCCTTGAGTATGAGTTTATAGTCAAACTTGTTTTGTAATCTCGGGGCATGATTTTCATCATATCTGTGGTAAGCTATGGTAGTAGCGGATTTAAGATTCCTCTTGTATTCTACACAGAGGTGCCAAGTCTCCAGAAAATACAGCAAAATAAAGCAATCTCCCGATTTTATCTTGTTTATTTTTTTGTACACGTATCTTTCGTATTTTTTATATATCCACACATGAGTTTAAAATATAAATATTTTAATTTAGAATATAATTCCCTTTCGAAGAGTTATAGGTGATAAATATGACCGAAAAAGGCAGGAAATCACATATTTGGCAGTCTCAGTTATAAATTTTCACATGTTTCCCAACCTCGGGCAATGCGCTTTGCGACTTGCAGGTTTTTCTCCCTCTTTTCACATACTGTAGTAGGGAGATCTCACTCATCACACGCATTTCAACTTGGCACCTCTGTCTACCACTAAATGCACTTCTTCCTTCCCTTCCAATCTGATGTATCATCGATCATTCTGCTGGCTTCATGCATACAAAGTTACTTACATTTAGAACCAGGGATGTCTTACTTTACAGAGGAGAAGCCAATATAGGATATAGAATTGGATGAAGACCATTAAGAGCACTAGCAGCTAAAATTGCTATTTCAATTTTTTGTTCTTTAAATACAATATCCTATTAAAGTTTCCAAATATAGACAGGTTTGATATAAGATGCTCCTACTGGCTTAGTAGGTAGAACGTTGGAATCATAATCCAGCAATTTGGGTTTGAATCTCAGGATCAGCCGAGTCCTCAGTTACACCTATTTCATTATTTTTCATGTTCTTTTTTTACTTGAATTTTACTGGATAGTTTTGGAACCCTCAAAACATGAAAGTTCATCTGATATATAGAGAGGTTGTATCTGGTGGTTATTATGTCATGGGATGCTGAATTAGGAAACTCGTTTCCAATCAGGAACTGTTGGCATTGCTACCTAATATTTAAATAATTTTTGCCTTAAGACATGTTCAATCTGTACATCAAACACGTATCAAGATACTTTGCAGGTCGAAGGATATTAAAGACAGTTCCTGAAGAACTACGGACTTCGGATGACTTCGACGAACAAAGGAAACCATAGTTCCTTTATCCGCGGCCAATTAATCGCATCAAAGTCATCCATACACAGGTCCATAATTTAGTGAAGATGAGTCTATTCATGCCAAACAGTGGTGTTATTGCTCAGCGGGGAATCTCACGATGTCCTACAAATTAAATGGAAGACAATGTCATACAAAATGAAGACAATCTACACCGGCGATGAGGACAAAATGGAGGACAATTCTAATCCGGGTTGTTATGCTCTTAAATGGCCTGCTATCAATCAGGACCAGAGGAACTGCGATATTGTGGACTCGGGATTGTTTTCTTTGCCTCACCGACGGGATATTTACATGTAAATATTGCCAGAATATTGTTGGAAGCTTCTTTAGTAGGATTCATCCCAGAGCAACTCTATCGGTTTCACCGACTACCAAGTTCTTAGCCTTTGACGTCTTTATTGATTCTTGCACTTCCATAGCATTTTCGGAACCCTAATTGTTCTTGACTAAACTGATTTATTTCAATATAAGGAGACGTCCTGGCTGCATTTGGCATGTAGACTGTGCTGGCAAATATGCTATGCAGAATGAAAAATCCTGGCCGCTGGGATGAGATTTCAACCCATGGCGCATCAAAGTTGTTAATGTCTTGGGATTCCCCGAAGACAAGGAAATCTATGTTCCATGCTAAGTCGCAAAGCCTATTGAGTGAACCGCTTCAGTCGGTGTATAATTTGTGTCAATTCCAATACAGCAATTTCCTTGTATATTCAGTTTGTTATCCATTCCTATTTTCCATGGCTTGCCTAGAGGAGTTTTGATAGAATTTGGCATTCAAAATTCAAATGGAATGTAGAACAAATTCCTATAACCCTTTCCCTGGTGGATACATTATAGGATGTTGCTCGTAGACTTGAACATTGAGAGAGGTTAAGATGGTGGGTTTTTTTATAATAGGATTAGATTATCTAATGCTCTGTGGTGTATAATTGTGTAAGGATATCGCCAGGATGACCTTTTACTTTATATAATTAATGCTGTATCTTATGATAAATGTAAAAATAAATCAAGACTTCACTTCTTCATGGAAAGATGATATTCAATCATGTGTCAAGAACACAAGTACACCATTGAATGTATATCCACTGGAAATATATCCAATTATAATTAGAGCATATTCAAAATTTTAATTAATCTGAAAATATGGAAAAACTATATTAAAATTATTTTCAAGAACACAAGTACACTGTTGTGTGCATGTCCATTGGAAATATATCCAATATAATTGGAGTACACACCAAATAAAAATTAATCACTTAACTTGTAGAAGCTCATCTATATATTATGCAACATTACTACATTTGTAGGAGCTCATCTATAGATTATGCAACATGCGCTGAAGTTTACAGGATTCTCTTCAAATCTATGACAGATATGGTTATGCGTTGTGAAATGCTTTCAGAAGAAATGGTCCTATCGTTGCGAGAAAAGTTTTAATGTGATAAAATATTCCAGAAATAACTCATTATGATAGCCAGAGGGAATATAGAGTTTCACGTAAAGGGATTAAAACCTGTTCTAATCTTAGGATAGTGCATAAATCAATAATTAGTAGTGTGACATATAGAGTTAGTGATATAGGATGTACATTGTTAAAGATAAATGTTAGAAGTTCACAGGTATATTTTATGTACTTTAAAAGTAATATAATTCGGAATGGAAATATGCGAATACATCAATTTTAGCATTTGCGTGTAATTTGAGTCCACATACAACGGTATTTACAACGGTTCATATTTGATTTGTACATAATCTGTTTTTTTCATAATCCAAATTTGAATATAATTCTAATTACAAATTTAACAAATCATAATTCAAATTATAATTCAAATTACAAATCATTTTGAATATACTTTCTCCAGAAGAATAAATATTTCCACTAAGGACAAGAACTGCATCCATCATCCATTAGGGACTTCAATATGTCACATGAATTCACGTTTTTATTCTTTATTGCTTTGTTTTTGTTACATTATACATGTTGCCATTTCCTCTTGAAAACATAAAAGTTTCCTCAAACATAATTATTATTCTATATGCAGTATGGTAGACCTGGGGGTAAAAATAACAAATAGAATCATTGTCCTTAAAGACAACACAATGTTGATCAGATCCACTTACTTTAAGATGTTAACTCGTGAGCTAATTGAGACAATGTGTATTTATACGTGCAAATATCCATTTCACATCTTTGAGGATGGAAATGTCAAATGAATGGGTCTCTGTGGATATGTATGGCATTTTCTTGAGACGACAGCAACAGGAGAGAAAATAATGTGTTTTGGTAGTTATGTTGACTTGTTAGAAAAATGAGTCTGTTTCCATTATAAACTTTTATCGATTTATTACGCATGTTGATCGGACACCCAGTGAAGACGTGTTGTGTGGCAGACAAACTCAAACTGATAACAGAAATTCCCCCCTCGTGATTTCAACAAAAAGTGCAAATAAATTATTCACACATTTTTCTGTGAAACATTGCACCAGGGAATTTTAGTGACCAACCATTTTATCAACTGATGTGTGTATGTCACATGAGAGTATTTGACTAGACACGAACACACACACATAGACATTTTCTTCACAGTCAGTTGTAGAAGCAGTTTACTAATTCATACATACAGTGACAATAGATAATATCTTTCACAATATTATTAATGTCTTTTGGTTATGCTCAGTATTAATAATTATGATTAATGTAAACAACTTGTTTGTAGATTTATTTTCTAAGCTAGTCCCTGTAGAAACATAAAACATGTCATTGCTTTCATGACACAATCATATAGAATTTGAAATGGTATTTGAAATCTATGGCATAGTATATTTTAACAATTTGTTCAGCTGGATGAAACATTAGAAGCCCTAGTATTCTTGGTCTTGCACTCGTTATCACAAATTCTGGTCTATATGTCATCGCTATGGTCTCCTGCATTATGAAGGGCAACTCTATCTATGATGTGATGAATAATCGTTTCCAATGAAAGGATGTTATGAATTCATAGTTTGTACATGGCATGGCAGCATACTGTATCATTCTTGCTAAATATGTATCTACCATGCATAGCTTGTGGGTCTTACTAGAATGACCATATATAGTTTAATGTGGGTCTTCTTGAAATTACCATACATAGTTTACATAGTTCAGAATTACTCTCCTTCCATCATATACATGACAATTACTAAAATACTACAAAAAAGTGTGTAAAACTCTAACCATATCTCTCTTATATCTAGTATGTCCCATTAGCATTACTCCCAATGGCTTTCCTGAATACATGTTGTTAATTCATAATATGTATATTGTTTGGACATGGTTGCACAGTGTATGTAATGATTCCATAGAGAGAAACTATCAGTTATTCATTGATCTGTGCCAAGATCTTTAGGTTTCCATTGATGGTCTGAACATGATGGCATCATTATACTGTGTTTACAATGGACCATAACGATGTGCTTTCACAGCAATTACCTGGCTGAACTTCACAGAAATATAATTGTATATTGGCCAATAGCAATGTGTGCTAATCATTGAGTGGACATTTCAACATGCTACAATGATCTATTAAACTTTGGGGTATAGTTTCCTGATGCTCTCTTATCCACTATCAGACCATAGTGCTCTTGTAAGTGTACAGTCCGCATGTATAAGAGATTGCTACACGGTGATGTGATCTCGTAGTAGATAAGAGAGGTTTGGGAAAGAATACCTGAGCTGACTGATTCTTGAATTTGTATTATGTTGACCTTCTCCCTTCTGGATTCAGCACAGGCAGTGCACTATAGGGCATCTCTGGTTGCCTTCAGCATTGAGATGGTTAATGTCATGACATGCAGAACTGATAACATTTGAACCTAAATTTATCACACCACAATTCTTCATCTACCCCAGATGCATTTTAAGGACAGATCAAATTCATGATTAAATTAGAGGAAGTTGGCAAGAGCCTATAGCATCCTAACTTACATGCTTAGCAATAAAGAATGAACATTTATAAGAGCTTCTCTACATCAATGTCCATTCACAGCAGCTGAGTCTTATCTCAGTGGAAGTAGCTTAATGCATTGATCATCCAGGTATCAAAGCCTGCAGGATCCATTCCTTCAGCTAGAGCTGTTGTTGACTGACACTTTTTACCCTTTGTGTGTCATTACAGGATGTTAATGGTGATCCAAGATCAAGTTGAAGTCTTCAAGAACATGCTCTTTGATATTGATTCCCATTAGTACAAGACATGAATCCCAGCATTGGAAATACAGTTTTACATCTGGAAAGCAAAACAAAAAAAATAGTTTGGTGTCCTGTCCTGATCCTAAGAGCATAGGACTAGAATTTTGAAGAAGTAGCAGGGTTGGACAACATTATAACCTTGAATTTGAACCCCAAGTTGCTGCACTGTGAGTCCAACACTCTACCGACTGAGCCAAAAGGGTAACCCTTCTGGCCAAGACAAGGGTTGAAAACGATTGCCTCCAGAATATATCTGACATGCTCACTTGATGATTGTTGTATTTTTTTAGTAATATTTGTTTAATTAGTTGGGCATTTAATTGCACCACCATGTGAGGCTAAAGAAAATAAATATGATGATGATGATGATGATAATATTAATGATGATGATGATAAAGAAAATATAGATGATGATAATAATGATGATGATGATGATGGTGGTGGTGGTGGTGATGGTGCTAGTGGTGGTGGTGGTGGTGGTGGTGATGATGAAGATGATGATGATGTTACAAGGCCTAGAACATTACTTAACATTCATAGAGTGCAAAATGGTTATCTACTTTGGAATAATAACATTGCAGTTGGACAAAATGTCTATTAGTGCCCTTGTCTTTCAATGATCCATTAAATAATAGTGCATTCCTAGTATTCAGCCTTCTTGTAGGGACTATTGAATGGAAGCAACTTTATCACATACATGCATGTACCAGCTCCATTGATGGTGTTTATCTTTTCACACAGGAATTGTCAACTGCCATCAAACTGTGAACAGACGAGGATGGGCAAACACAAATCCATTACCATTTCACCAGCCTGGCTTAGAACCATTTCGCTAAAACAGGCTTTGATATCAATTTAACTCCAGATTTCTGTAAAACGTTAAATGTCAATAATTCTTCACTGAACCTGGATTTAGTTTGGTCATGGATGGTTCTCGCTGGGTTTGAAGTGTTTGTTCAGTACTCGGAGTTTAGACATCGTGGACAGGATATTGGCCCCTGCATACAGTCTTTAGTATTTGCTGTCTGTTGTACAAATTTGCCATTTTAGAGTGAATATGGAAAGCGTCCACTCGTACAAATCGCTACATGATGCCGATGTTTCATCATCGTAATCGCCAAGATTTGTATTAGGTGAAAGCTAACTCATGTTAGTTGGGGATGGAGTGTTGGACTTTTGGAAATAGATTAGGTGTTAATTATAACATTAATCTCTGAGGTTGAAATATTCTAAATTCAATTCCCACCTGTTGACTTAGCACCTCAACAAACAAGAAGATTTCACATAGAGGAGTGGATGTGATTTAATGTATTTTACATAGAGTTATCCTCCTCGGTTCATGAGCACTTTCAAGTAGATGTTTGTGATTATTCTGGTGATGTCAGTGTATAAAACTCCAGCAAATTCACTGCCAGACATGAGGACTGGTAAGTCTGAGAAGTTACCCATCCTCATACATGTTGGCCAGTGATCGATGATAT
>JAUTBV010095604.1:0-17123 GCA_032361325.1 Lepetodrilus fucensis
ATGGCTCCATTACGATAACACTAAACATGACCAAAAATGACAGAATTCCCAAATGGATAAACCAAAATATTTCCAACATATATAAAACTAGTAATTTTCTAAAACATGCTATATGTGCACAAATACTTTCTCTATTTAACATAGCTCAGAATACTTTCTCTATTTAACGTAGCTCAGAATACTTTCTCTATTTAACGTAGCTCAGAATACTTTCTCTTATTTAACGTAGCTCAGATAGATAAAGCACTTAGATCTTCGTATGTGTAATATGTGTATGTGGAATGGCGATCCACAGTGGAGATAATTTCACGATCTGCAGTGGAGATAATTTCACTGCCAGCAGGCAATAGCTGAAACGTGACAGATCCTGTCTAGCATTTGCTATGTACGTATCGTAATCATCCCATGCAGGAATGTCACCAGCAAATAATTCAGAGATCAAAATTAACACTAGCTCACTAACCCTGGCCATTTCTCCCAATGCTATCCTAAGGACTAATAGAAATTCATAACATTTGTTATTTGTATTGCTATTCAGGCTAGTAAGTTCGAAAGTCAGTTTCTATCACTGTTTAAAGACCGAGATACTTAATGTCTCCTGCACTCAGGCAAATTTACCAGATCCCATATCTCCATAAAAATACACATACATATATCTGTAATACAGCTGTCAGTGACCTGTCAATGACCTGTCAACATATGTTGGCAATTTCGTGGATGAAAGGTAATGATTTTGTCGACTTCTATATGACCTGATGGATCAAAATGGTTATTTCTTGCAAATGATGCAGATTTTTACTAAATTTCTTTGTGCCATGAATAATAAAATTACATGTAATATATCATAAATGGTTTTAAATCGTAAATAGTTGCCAAAAAATTCAAATGTTTCAAACTTGTACCAGAATTTAAACTACAGTGCATTTGATTTAGAATATGGTGCGCATCTAACACTCTACGACAATTTATTTCATATTGGTTGATTGAATTAGTGTTTTAAATCGCAGAGGAATATTTCACCCATACGTAATATTTATTTCAAATGGGAAATGATTTAAGATACAAAAATATAAATAAATAGCTACCTAATTCATAACTTGATAAAAAAAACAACTAATAAATGTGTTACTATCTCTGTTGTTTACATATAAACCTAGCTGTGCACAATACAAAGTTAACCATGTAAAACTACCTAGCTTGTCCTAGCTGTCAATAAAAGTCAATGACTGACACACCTGGTCAATATCAGAAATATACAATGTCAAGACATTACAATGTATGACCTCCCCCATTGCTTATCATGTGTATTCACCAAGCTATCTGTCATTTGTCACTTGTTCATTTCGGTGTGTGTTTTTCCCCTATATCCAAATAACTGGGCCTTATAAATATATTCCTTTTGATTTCTGGCCGGGTGGCTGTATGTGAATACATGAGTGGGGTTTGTTTATTTCTCTATTGTCCTAAGTTATTGCAGCTACTTGTATGGTGAGCATGCCAGACAAGAGTTGTCTATAGCAGCATGTACATTTCCATCAATCAGTGTTCACTGACCCGAACGTCGTTGTTGTCAACGCCCATTAGATCTGACATTGACACAGTACAGGGTAGACAGATATACTTATATTCTACTTACACTGTTACATATATATACCCCAGTAGCAGGATATTTTTTTTTTCTTCTAGCATATTCGTACAAACATAAAGGTTTTTTGCTGTAACTGTAGGATTCCTTATCACACCCATTTCCCAAAGGGAATTTGAGTACGGATACTGGATATTTGTGGTAAATAAATGTGTCTATAGAACATGAATAGCCCAGCATACCAAACTTTTGTCCACACAATATTACCTAGTCTGAGATGACAAAACATTTTTTTAAGTACGATTTCATGTTCAACTCAAAAGTTTTCTTCACAAATCCACATATAAAATTAGAGCTTGAGAATGAATTTGTACTCAAAATGTTTTGTAATATTGGGGCTGGTTATCTCATTTCATAAGTTTTTAATGTATTAAAATTGAACTTACTGGAAAGTTTTAGATATATTTATCATCATTGTCGGGTCCACATCTATCTTTAACCCTCTCCATGCTGTAGGCAGCCAGACATGCCCTTAAATATCAGTGCTGAAGCCTAATCTAGCATGGAGAGGGTTAAAGTTACCTATTTAACTTTTAGCACATTTTTCATGCTTCTTCACTTATCAATTATCACCATTATTAAATCCTTCAACATTGTAAAAATTATTGACAGGTTTCTGCAGCGATGTACAAACTCCAAAATCACTCACAGCCTCACACACGTATAACACGTTATGGTGAAATATATTACTGGGTCCTAATTAAGTACCACTTATAACTGTTGAGCAGGGCTAGTAATATATCCAAAGATTAAAATTTGATTTCCTGTTGATAAATGAAACTTTAGCTTCAAGGGCCATTTTTTTTTTAGAATACCATCAAGTCCCCCAAGGCGATTACTGATGCAGAAGAATCTGTGAACCGAATCGGTAACAGTATACAGTGTATACAAACAACTCACCGGTTGCATATGTACCTTCGTGGTGCAGGGGGTGGGGGAAGGACTGTGGGGAGTGGGGGGTGGAGAGAGAGGACCCCCAGGCAGATATTTGACATGAGTGATGAGATCATTGAATTAGATATATTACACGTATCCATACAACGCGAGTTCGTTCAGCCATGGACCAGACTATGTCGAATCCATTTCCATGCTCTAGTGACTTTACATTATTACACAATGTCTGTCATAAATACCGGGTGTCTGGATTCGAGTGTTTTATTTTACAGTAGACCTCGCATATAACGGCCTCGCATAAACTGGACCCTCGCATATAACGGACTGAATCTGAAGTCCCAATCCTGTCTAACGCTAATTGCAGCATATGTGTATAACATACCTTGCATATAATGGACAGAAATAGCCAGTCCCAATGAGTCCATTACCCTATATATAAATCTGATCGTGTCGGTCGGTCGATCTGATGGTGGGACAAATAAAAGTCAGCTAAATAATATGACAATGATGATGTGTTAGAAGATAAAATACCTGTGTAATTTACTATGTAAATGATGTAAACGTATCCAGTGTCTAAGCAATAGTAGACTGAACACTGACAAAAGACACTGGCATGCCAAGTTTTACATGAAACTTGTCTTGAGGTTCCAAGTCTCAAATGAACACAGCCATGGTATGTATGTTGAATGGGTTGACATTCATTCAACAAGATTCTGTGGAGAAATCAGTTTACACATTTTGACTAAGTGTTTGCTTAAGATGAGGAATGTATTTTCCCTATTTACAGTCAACATTTATGGGTATTCAAATATTTGTCAACAGAAATATTGATACTAGGGATCTATTCACATTGGCTGTAAATATTGTAATTCATATTACCTTACATTTAATACATTTAAGAGAATATGTATTTTCATATTCATTTATTTCTATCAAAGTCAATTTGAAAAAAAAATTATCAGAATTTATTTCATTACCTCAAACTATTATACATGTATATTTAATTTAGTTATAGTTAGTAATATAGTTAATTTCTACATGTTTTGAAATTGTAAAATATATATTAAATCTTTTATTTATAATACCATGTGTATAGTATTAACATGTTTAATTTTTTTGTTAGAAAGTTCATTATTTTCATGCATGAGAAGTCGACATATTCATTTCCAATGAACTTTCAATACCACTTTGCCCTATATTTTTCAAAACATTGTGCAACATGTTTCTCGAATCTTAGTTTTTGGCTTTTACCAAAGAAGACCTGACCTGCTTATTTACACTATTCAAAGTCTTTGATGACAACTCTCCTGTCATCTCGTGTCACATCCGACAACGATTATAAGATCTCCTAAAATCAACTGCAAATCTTATGACAGAACTCAAAATATACTATTACCCTCATTCAGGGCTAATTCTTAAAAAAACATTAACCCAGGAACATGGATACATATAATTTTACCTAACTACATGAAAAACAATAGAAATGCATTCCTATCCTCCATCAGGGCTGGTGAATAAATAGGCTGTGCCCTAGACATGTATAGTTGAGATGTTTGTCAAGGCATGAGAAGAGAGAGAGGAAATCTCTTGCACTTTCCTTGTTTGTTTATTGCTCTCGTATTTGACGGGCGCCACTTGTAATCCGAATTTCATAAGAATGCATATAGTTTGCATAGCATAGTTGTAAAATATGCTTTGTAAAGTGAGTACCTGTATGCATAATATGAAAGTATAAATACAGAGTGTTTGACTGCCAGCATGTAAAAACTCCAGCTGAACAACAGCAAAAAGGCCAAGTTATAAATTTCTTGATTTTTATCATCATGACCATTTTGCCATTCTTGGAATTTTCACCTGGCTCCAAGATTACGGAACGTTTTGAGTAAAATTTCGTGCTCAAGCTCAAATTTTATATGGGGATTTGTGGACAAACCATTGAGTTCAACATGAAATCGAACTCGAGAAAGTTTTGCAGTCTCGGGGCCTGGTCAGAAGATTAGTCTTGGATGGCAAGTCTAACATGTCTAACATGATACACTGTGTAACCTCATTGAAATAACATTCTAACAAACTATTGTCACAAAACATATCCCTTTCTGATTTGAAATAGTCCATCTTTAAATACTAAAAATTGTTTTAAACTTAAAAAAATATCAATATTCCATCATGATTTAAACTATCCATTTAACCTCTTACCAGCTGGATAAAATCTGACATGCCATATAGCCCAGCAATCATGACATTACATAATTCTGCACAGAAAGAGTGAAATAATGCAAATACATAAACTTAATTTTAAACTCTTTCTTTAAAGATTAAAAAAAATAGATAAACTTAATATAAACTCTTTCCTTTGTTTAAAGATTTAATACAGACTTTTTTTTCTCTCCAAAAGTGTTTAATATTTACCTGGAAGCTGCCGAAGCAACTGCCCCCTGGTAGCGTGACGTAGCAAACGTAAGGGTGAGATGTCGCAGGCTCGGACTCGTAGACCACTAAAGCGCCGTTCTTCAGGTCGGCGCCTCGTTCCAGCTTCATCTGCCAGAACTCTTGTAGAGCCTCCACCACATTCACTGCAACAGAAAGTTACAAATAAAACAGGTGCAATTGTAGAACCAGGGATAAAAATTAACACTAGTGACAATAGTCCGCTAGCCTGGGCCATTTAACTCCCAATGCTAAAGGTATCCTAAGGACTAGTAGAAATTCATAACATTTGTTATTTGTTTGTTAAAGGTATCCTAAGGACTAGTAGAAATTCATAACATTTGTTATTTGTATCACTATTCGGGCTAGTAAGTTTTAACGTTAGTTTCTATCGCTGTCACTAGAACATTGCACTTCAGAGCCAAAGACCTCGGGTTGACATAATTCCAGCCAGGGGGTCCGACATCAATGTTCAGAAAAGTTACATTTCTGCTGCGATATTGATAGAATGTGCTATTTGTACTGTGGCAATGCAGTTGTAATCCTTGGTCTGTCAGAACTACCTGGTGCCTGCAGGTTTACTGCATGCAACAGTCAGTGATGTAGGTGTTGCAGGTTTCATCCTGCTCTAAACTGACAGATATGTGTGAACTAATCTTGAAAGTATCTCTAAACCCTATCAAACAATATTTACAAAAGGTGCATTAACTCTCTCCATGCTGAAGGCAACCGGAGATCCCCTAATGAGCAGTACCTGTGCCTAATCCAGCAGGGAGAGGGTTAATCATGTCCTACTTACTAATCATATTTATGTTCATCCTCATCCATCAACATCCACATCAACATTCACAGCTACCTCCACAACATCAACTGAGTGCAATATTCCCGCTTCGAGGTAAAGCACCAATACAAGCAAAAACATAGATCTACATGACAACATGTACATCTACATACTTATTGTCTTACGTTATTCATACACCCATCAGTCTTGGTTCACATCACATCGTGTCGGTCAAACCGACAAACTGCATGTGAATATATCCCACATTCCTTCTATTGAACACACACAGTCTTTGCTGCAATATTTTGTCAGGCAATTTACATAAAACATTCAGCGGCTTTGATAAGAGCAACAATGCTGTCAGGAGACTTCCAGGTTCCCATCGACTTGTGGTGACAGTGTCGTGGAAATGTGGGGACCATTTACATAGATTACACACTCGCGGTAAAAACATTAAGACATGAGAAATTTACTAGTGTTGTAGTGTTGTAGTGTTAGGGTGATGACAAGACGTGGTTCGCTGGTCGAGACAGGAACTACAGTTTAACCCTCTCCATGCTGAAGGCAACTGGAGATGCCCTAATGATTAGTGCTTATGCCTATTCCAGCAGAGACAAATGTGGTTAATTTTAACAATATTTCTTTTATTGTTCTCTTATCCTTGCTGGATTAGGCACAGGCTCCGGTTTCTAGGTCTGACAGGTCTCAAAGTTACAATTTTTTCCAAGGAGTCATTTGGCTCCTGCATAGCCAGAAACACTTCAGGTAAGTGAAATATTGGTTGCCAAATGCAAAATTAGGTCGCTGTGGTTCCCAAATTAGTTGCTAAATTGAGCCCTGGTCATCCTTGATTGCCTCCAAGGAAAGAGTTAAGATGACCAGGATATATACCAGCGAGGAAATATAATAACGATGGGCACAATAGCTCACCTTGCCTGGGTCAACAGACAAACCGAGACATGTATACGTCATGGCCCACAATAGCAAAACTAAGGCATTGAGACATACGTTGTGGTCCACAATAGCAAAACCAAGGCGTACGCCTAAATCTATGCCCTTAAGACTACAGTACAACCCTAGCCCAGGACTACAACTCAACCCTTTCCAGAAAACCATTCCAAGAGCAAATATATGTTAGTGTGTGTTATTTGTCTTACACAATCAGCCTAATGACAAAGTCCAATCTTACATAAAAGAAAAGACCCAAGTCCACATACTTTAATTTCACTTAACCGGCCACAGAACAAAGAGGATATGTATGTTCAGAGTTTAGTTACAGCAAAGATTGTCAGGTATCTCTTCAACACCTAGATATTTTCACCGACAAGGTCGAATTCCACAGTTTAGGTTCTTGTCTATGCTGCTTAGTCAGACCCTAGAAATCTGGTAAATATTTGGTATGACAAAGACAAGAGGTTTTGTTGTACAACAGGACATATCTGTCTCACATCTACCAAGGGAAACAGTACAGAAATAATTCGTCTTGAAACGTTATTGAAGGATTTTCAAAATTATTTTCACATTCATGTTAATAATAAAATGAAAAATGAATTATTGCTTAGATTAATAATAATTCATTTTCATAAGGTAAAATTTAAGAAATGTATGTACATAATATATGCAATATATACCACTGTGAGTAGTTTAAGCAAACAAAAATTGACTTTGAGCTACACCACTACCCTATATAACAATTGTCTAAAGGTTTACACTGAACATAGACACCATTTCTCTTCATAAATATTGGAATTATATACATTTCCATTCTAGAAATCAGAAACACTGGCAGCAGATAATGACTGTTGTCATAACCCCACAGAACAAGGATTCTGACAATCCTTCCCATTCTACATGCTCTACAGACAAAGACTTAATGATATCCATCGAGTCACTCACACGGACAGATACAGAGATTAACCTGGCCAACAGCAAGTGTCAATTATAAGCTCATTCTACAGTGTTCTACCCCCAGCCTGGCCCAAGTTCTGACCAGCTGCCTTACAGGTTACATACCAGAACAGGGACCCGTTGCACAGAACAGTTTTAGCTACAATTCTCCAAATCTTCGGGAATCCATTAAGTCTGGTTTGCATGAACCATTTTTACCGCAACAATATTATCAGCTAACCATATTCTCAAGTATAGTAGCGATAAAAGTGTTTTATGCAATGGACTTACACTTGTAGCACTATCCAAAGTTTTGACTTGTTGTGAGCAGCGTTGCACAGAATAATTGTAGCTACAATTGAATTGCAAGTCCAAATTTTCGGAATCCACTACAAATGCAATGGACTTACACTTGTAGTGGGTTCCGAAATTTGGACTTATGAGGAGCAAGGTCCAGGCCAGACTACAGACTGGTGGATGTAAACAGTGGTAATTGCTATGTTGATGCCATAACGCTTACAAGTATCTCTCGGAGCCGCCAACATTTGCTGAGAGGAAGTGTAATAATGATGAGCACAAAAGCTCACCTTGCCTGGATCAATAGTCAGAATCAACAGACAGATCAACAGACAGAATCAACAGACGGATCAACAGTCGGACATTGAGTGTCCGACTCAACATTGGGATCCGTCATGTTGACAGAAGGGGCAAGAATTGACATGCAAAGAATCCCGGGAATACCGAAAAGAAGATTACGGTTAGCTCTCTGATGGGATTCGAACTCAGAATCTTTCGGTTTTGGGGAACTCTTAAAAATGTGTTAACCACCTGTGCTTAAATTTCCCCCTCTTTCACTACCAGGTGGACGGTAAAGACTGGTTGAATTGGGCTTAACCCTCTCCATGCTGGAGGCAACTGGGCATTTGGTAGCAGGGTTTGTTGTAATGTATGGTAGCAGGGTTTGTTGTAATGTGTGGCAGCAGGGTTTGTTGTACGATGTGGTAGCAAAGTGTTGTAATGTGTGGTTGTGATAGCAGGATTTGTTGTAATAATATGTGGTAGCAGGATTTGTTGTAATATGGTAGCAGGATTTGTTTTAATATGTGGTAGCAAAGTTTGTTGTAATGTGTGTTAGCAGAGTTTGATGGACATATAGTGTACCACATCTGCCAAGAGAAGAATTCAGATACAAAAGTTTGCCCCAACTAAAAGTAGCATGTGGTAAGTCAGTTTCCAATACTGACATGGTGATCTGCCAATAAACATTGAGAACATACCACAAGGACCGTTTACCACAAACCAGCGGTGGAGATTATTGCCGGGGTTCAGGAGATTTCCATGGGGGTGGGGAGATTTCCGTGGGAGTGACAGCCTCCGTGGAATGTTGGGGGAGGGCCAGGTGACAGGAAATGAAACTTTGGTGGGCGTGTAACCCTGGTAACGATAGCAACAGGAGTTATAAGCTGGACAACGACTCAAGGATGAATTGGTTTGTGAGATGGTTTGGGATTGAAGAGGATTAGAACAGTTTCTCAATAGTACAAGTGAAATCTGCCTTCTACAACATTTGGATTTCCATGTTTTTGACAAATATTTTTGTTATTCTTGAGTCTTGACCAGTTGACCATGTTAACATGTCAATGAAGTTTAACCCTCACCCTGCTGGATTAGGCAAAGGCACTGCACTATAGTATAAGGCAACTCCGATTGCCTTCAGTATGGAGAGAGTTAAATGGGTCCAGGAAACCAGAGTATTCTTTGCTGGACAAGCCTCAGGGAATAATAATTATAAAGATGTCACTGAATCTAAGATGAACACATGCGTAATTAATTATTACTCCAACTTTCAGCGCTACAGATGTTGCAGATTTCCTCCTGCCCTAAACTGACAAGTCATGATATTAATGAAAGAATCTAGAAAGCAACTCTAAACTCAAAAAAAATAAAAATAAAAGAAAAGTACCTTCTTTTCCCGTTTTTATCAGAATATCTGCACATGAGCAGAATCAAAGAATAATCCGACACATAATTCAACAACTACTGGCATAAACAAAGCAATTGTGAGATAAGTAGTGGAGTAATACACACAATAAGTTGAATAACCTGACACCGATTGACACAGCTTACACAAAGCTGACAGCCTCGGAAGATAGATAAGCAAGGCTTTTGGATACTCCATAATTTCTGGATGAAAGAATGCTTATCAGAAGTGTGACTTGTCGACTTGCGATGAATAATATTGGTATCTTTATAAGGGATTACTCACAGCATAGGGCATTCACGAGAGCCAGATAACAGTCTTTGAACACTGAGTTAATTACTAGCAATATTTAGTATTACCCATTTTACAGATCTACTGGGGCTTATTAGATACTACTAGTAGATACCAATTGTTTACATTACGAGTAAATTACTGTCCGGTATATACTGACCATGCTGACAATTAAAATAAAATGATAGAAATCATTCTCAGTCAAGTAATATTTCCTTTTCAATTTTAATACATAAATCAAAGCAAGATAATTTCATGATTCAGAATAATTGTCCATTAAAAAAAATATATCACAGACATTTTATCAGTAATTGCAAGTATATTATGGAGTTTATTAATAAAATGTGGAAAATATAACTGCAATTTTGAATTCTCCAATTGTGAAATATAAATGAAACTATGAAGCACGTATAAGTTATGTTATAATAATGGTCGAATAGTGGTTTCAATAGGTCCATCTATTTCCCTAATTTTACCGTCTACTTTAAATCTTACTTTTGCTACTCTGCCACCTACCAGTAGTTCCCGTATTTAGGCCCCGGGCTTAATTACGGAAAATTCCACTTTTGGGATGGAATATCTTAATCCGGAATTAGGCCCAGGGCTTAAATTCAGAAGTACCCATTTTATATACATGTTTTGTGTTTCTGATGCGAAAAACAGACAAAATATTATAGTTGGCACTTATTTTAATTGAAACAACACATTGTGTCTTGCGTAATCTTCCATCCAATGAACACTACTTTTCAGTGTATCATCTGAAATACCCATGCTCCTTTTCAGATCAAGGACTTTATTTGGCACATTGGATTCAACTCTAATATTAAATCCTAATTTAAGCCCATGAGCTTAAATACGGATAGAGCTTCCGTCTTTAGGCCCATGAGCCAAATTTTGGGTGGGCCTAAGAATGGGAACTCCCGGTACTTCCAATTCTACTGAAACCACTGTTTACCAGGCCCCTGTTTCACGACAGTGTCCTAACTAGTTAGGAACTCCTAACCTGAGTTATTACCTAAAGTGTTTCACGACCATGTCACAAGTCATATTCCTTCTTAAATCATCATCTTAGGAGGTGATATGCTGGGATATGCTTTAGGAGCTCACAACTTTAGGAGGCCATAGTGAAACGGGGGCCAGCTGTTTATTGGAATGTCAACATTCAGCCTGTGAAATCAACATGATGTATATTGCGACAGGTGATTGACATCTAAGAAGAATTACCTCATTATAAGGTGCTAATCACTCGTCAGATGATAATTACCAATTAAGCTGTTCTCGTAGTAATTCCCATGACAAGATTATCAAAATTTGACAACTTACAAATGTTGTAAATTTCACATGTTTAACATAAAGTCTTGATGTCTTAAATACCACTTGACTTCCAACATAATTGAGAAAATTAGTCTTAAACTGAAAGTTATGAGAAAAAGAAAATCACATTATGAATGATGCCAACTTGTATCAAAATTGTAAAAAGAAAAAGAAGAAAAAAAAAAGAAAGAAAAAAGCTATAAACATGATCATGACGAAGCACTGAATATTTGGACAAGGGGGCAGATGAAAATGTTCTTGTCCTAAAAGTCTATTCCAAAATGAAATCCTACTTATAACAATTAAGAAGCCCACATCAGCACACATGGTCGTTGTCACATTTATGATTTAGTCAGAATTATTATTTTACTACATTTAAATTCGCAAAAAAACACCACAGAACTCACCATCGGCAGCACTTAATTCGTAATCCGACGTCGACAGCATCTTTGCGATTCTGTAACCACTGGCCGATTCTCAAAGAGCCACAACATTACCCTATCTTACTGAAAACCCCCGAAAAACCTGGGATGTCCTTCCCAAGGCTTTATCAGCAACCGACTGATCAGATCTGAATCACATGTTTTATCAGCAAGGATGTTTGTTCTTCTCGGGTTGTCACAACATTCTGTTTCAAGCATCATTGCGAAGACGGACTTGAGAAAGGGGATCACAGCCTAATTACATAATTCCTCAAAACAAACATATTCATGTCATGTCTAAACAGCCCAGGGTCGCACTGTACTAATTAACACACAAAGTTTAACGACTCTTACGTAATTTAGTGGCTCTTTAATACTACCCAGTTAGCAGTTAATTAGCATGTTTACCTATGATACCCAATTAACTGAGATAGTTATGTCCTTGACAACATTGGCATTTTCAATGTTAATTAATGACTATTGTTTGTTTGATCTAAATCCCCAATTGATAACAAAACCAGATTTGGTGTACAAACTACAATTGCACAGGTGAGGTTTTAACATGACACCGACAGAAAGGATAAATATTTGTCTTTCACGTTTGTATTTTTAGAAAGTTTAGATCTCCCAATTCCAAATATTTATTTTCACACTTTCTAGTTTGAAGGAATTGATCAATGAAGAATTATTATTTTTTTCCTTCTACATTTTCTTCAATGACACATCCTTATAATTTTCCAAATGACATTAATTTTTAATCTTTCTCAAATTACTTGTATTATTTGATTAAAACACCAGGAAAGCCATAATGCATATTTAATTCCATCTATTTTATAATCTCCAGAAACCATTGGCAAATGAGCATAATGAACACATGTAAAATCCGCACCTGTCATACATCATGCCATAAATTGTGCACTTAATATGACCAGTGATGATGACGCATCAGTGTGACAAATATAATGATTTATTGTAATTAACAGACATACAAACTGATGAAGAATAATAACAGATATATGGACACACAGTGACACACTGAAGTATTTCTTTGATCAGATCCATATCACTGCTGGGTTGGATGTAAAAAATAAAATTAAAGGGCAAGTTCATAATGATTTAGGCCTATCTTCTCAAACAGGAAATAAATGAGTGTTTTGCATCAAGTTGAGCATATACAAAGCATGTGTGTTGGAAAATTGATCTGGATTAGTTTTTTTGTTGAGAAAAACGACAAATTAGCAAGATAAATTTGGGACGTCTACAACATCACTTTAGGCAGCGGCGAGTTATCGATCTTGATTATCGGGAACAGTGCGCTGTTGTTCGATTATCATCCTAACAACAACAAATGGAGTCAGATTCTAGCGACAAATTTCCAGCCATAGTGAGTGCAATTGAGCCCACATCGACACATGTAGATAGATATGTGCGTTAAAACCACATTTACAAACGATTGGATGATCCGACGAGTGTGACTTTACAATTTGCGACTTGGAGGCCTTTGTTTTACCCGGATCAGCTGAGATTCAACAAAGTTTGTTCAGGCTGTGACGCGCAGCTAGTTGGAGATTTTGTCGATAGATGCTAGATAGAACTTAATTTACTCAAGAATATTATCTCCGGTTGATATTTTGAAATAGACAGACGACAAATTCTGGGAGAGTGACTTCCCTTACTACGTAGGCTACCTACGGTGAACTGTTAGGGCCATGCTTTGTTGACTTCGCCAAGTTCCAATTGTTAGCTGTTTTGGAGAGAATGCACGTGCAGTTGCAGCTTTTCATTGGTCAAGTTGAGCGCCAAATATCACGCGGTTCCCAATATCAAGAAAAGATAAGCAGTGTGCGCTTCATCAAACGTTTCTAATTTATGAATTTCAATTAAATATTAAAAATACAAAGAACTGAAAAATTATGAAAAAGTATATTGTTGAGAAAATAATAAGCATATCTATTTTTTGAAAGCAAAAGATGTTGAAAAATTAGGCTTATATATCATTATGAACTTATGAACATTATAGTCCAGTGTATTGTTTCTCGAAGCTCTCTTATCCGCTAAGACACCATACCACTCTCTTAGCAATGTACAGTGTATTAGCTATCAACAAAGAGAGCGTTATGGTCTCTTAGTGGATAACAGAGCTTCGAAAAACGATACCCTGCATGATGAAATAAACTCATAAACTAAAAAAAATGCATTGACAATAGCAGGCCTCAAAGTTACATTTTTTCCCAAGGAGCCATTTGGCTTGTGCATAGCTCTAATTAGTCGCTAAATTGAGCCCTGAATAGAAATGTTCAAATCATGCAATTATTATTTATAACTATTTATTTGACCACTACATCAAATCAGGTCTTAATAAAATGTTTAACTCTTTCCATGCTGGCCATAAAGAGTTGTATCTGTGTCTAATCCAGCATGGAGAGGGTTAAACAATAAATATCCTCACAATAATCTATTCGTGAACACAGTTTTACGTAAGTTATCAACAACATTGATTTGTAATTGTAGTGCTATGAGCGATTAAGTGAAAGGA
Source organism: Lepetodrilus fucensis (assembly GCA_032361325.1). Lineage (NCBI taxonomy): Eukaryota > Metazoa > Mollusca > Gastropoda > Lepetellida > Lepetodrilidae > Lepetodrilus > Lepetodrilus fucensis. The sequence goes on from JAUTBV010095604.1 coordinate 14,179, forward strand.
ATTTGCTGCACTAGAAATGAGTTACTTATTTATTTCACAAATTTGTTGTATTGAATTTATACAAGTAGATTTATATAAATTTGTTAAATTGTGCTATGTGCATCATCCCATGTCTATTACGTGCATCATCATGTTGTGCATCATGTCATCTCTATGATTGCATGAATACACCTGTTCAACCATGTTAGTAACAGTACACATCAGTAAATACAACTTACAAGTGACACAAGTCTGTCAAGCGTACATTTCACAGTAAATCTGGCCATGCTGCTGACAAACCGATATTGACACCACACTGTTTACATTCAAAACCTGTCAATCACTCTTTGAACTGCATCACTGCTTGCTTATTTCATTGTATAATCTTCTTCTGTCTCTCTAAACAGTTGGGGAGGATGATGAGGAGGTGGGGGTTCCACAAAGAATTAATGACTTTCACAGATTAAACCTTTTCCCATTTATTGACACTCGCACAATTATTTCATGAAAATCCTACCTTACCCCATGGTCTATTGAACACGGAAAAAATAAAAAAACGCCTATGAGATTTATCTAATGACAGACAAATACATTTTCAGTTAAACTATGGTTACTTTTATGAAAGGAAGGTTTTGGCTGTCACAATGACTGCCCCATGACACATTGACTACAGGGTTTCGGGTTACATGTTTATATAGGGCTCCTAGTCTACCTAAGTGAACCTAATGAATTCAAGGATATTATTGTAGCCATAAAAATCCTGAACAGATGTAATTCTAGATTGTAAACACTTCAGCGTTCCTCCTTTCCTTTGATACCTGAATGGCGCAATTTCAAAGGAAACTGGGTCACCTTCAGTGTTGTTATAGATAAAATATGAGAACTTGTTACAATATCGTTTAGCATTGATCATACGATCTTAATTCATCGATAGCATGTCAAATGTTCTTCACATGTTTTAAGTGATCCTGAGTGGCAAAATTAATGGCTTGGGTTCAGTAGCTCAACTTGACTGGAATTAACCCTCTCTGTGCTATTTAGGGTTGCCTCCAGTATGTTCAGCAGGGAGATGGTTAAACAGGTATGCTGTACAGTAATGCACATATATACTGCATCAATGAATAATTTTAAAGGAGTGGAGGGTGTAGTTATCATGGTTATAGTAACTTTACCTTATGTCGAATCATATTGTATTAATTAGCATACAGCGATAGAAACTAACTTTAAAACTTACTAGCCGAAAAAGTAATACACATTTTGGGATAAATGGGCTATAGCTGGCTAATTTCGATCCCTGATCATAATGTATGCTTGGCCATGTTTATGGCCGGGTAGCGAAACGTTATCAATACCCGGCCATAAACAGGGCCAAAATCATAATGCAAAAAAATATCACATTTTATAAAATAAAATCAATTTAATGTGCAGTCATAGTTAGTTTTAATCACTACAGCTAAAGCCAAAAATTTAAATACTACCATTACTATCATCACCGACTATTACAACATTTAAATTTAAAAAATTAAAATTAACATTTACCTCGACCATATCCGTGCGTATGTTTGGCGAAACTGTTAACGACGGCATCAACTGCCTCCTTGAGAACAGTCTTCGCGCGAGCGTCGGTGAGATTGCCGCCGTGAGGTGCCAGGATGTTGGCAGCGGCCGCAGCTGCAGCTGCACCTTGTTGAAAAGGTGGATGAGGTTTCGGGGCGAGAAGAGGTCGCATTGATCTCGGGGCGGGTAGGGGTCGACCTCCCATTCCACCCGATGCCATTGCTGATTCTAATTATATAAATCGGTCGTCACTTCACTGGCCTGGTAATGTTGGTACTTGGCATGTATCCGTGAAAATAAATTTGTTCAAAACTCGGCAAGTTCATAAAAAGTCAAAGTTGAAACTGTGGTGTAGAAATATTGGTGTTATTTGTAAACAAGGTACTGGCAAGTAGAACACTCGAGTGTTTCTTAAAATCGCCTCAAACTAAATTATATAACGGTAATGTCAGTATGAAGAACTTATCGTCAGTATATAAGTAACTGTGTTCACCTCCTTTCTTCTGTTTTTAATTTAAAAAAACTGGACGACGTAGACAAAATCTCGTTGAAATGGTTGTCAGCTGGTTGTCTTAAATAAATTAAAAGTCAAACTGTTTTTACAGTGATCTGACCATTACAGTTCTTCAGTTACATTTCAATTGGCTCCGTTGCGAATCCCCGTGCTATTATGCCTGTATCATTAAAAGACAAAGAAATCACCGGGGCGTCACATCTCTCTGAATGCTAGAAACACAACGATGATTCGATCACTCGTTGACGTTTTGTTGTCAATCCGAGCGGGGCGTCATCGGGAAACGTTGGGGCTGTACCCGCTTCTAAGTCCATCACATCTACGAAATGTCGATTTTCCTTTTAGGTCAGGTTTTAAGATACATACTGTCACAGTTTCGAGGCCCACACTGCTGTAGATAACTCCTAAACGATGAGATAACAGAGACACTCGATCTCTGGCTCCTTAGAATCCATGGCCCGAAGATCCACTAAACTCTCTTCCGCTTCCGTCATCACGAAGTGCATTGTGGGGAGTATTTACAAACGTTATGGCTGGTTCGGGGAAGAAGTCTGTGCTTTTTATTTGCCTTGGTATGATCAATATTCAGCTCATGTAGAGTTATGTGGAATTGTATGCTTGATATGTGCACATGTTGAATAATATGCAGTAGAAACCATCGTGGATACATCCATATCTTATGGTTGATCAGGTCATATTATATTTTATAAACAGTGCCCCAGTTTTCGTGTCGTGTTGTTGCATAGTTGGGAAAGATTTCCGCCCTCACCCCTCTTTTTTTCCATGTTTTCCGCTCCCATCTTTCACATTGAGAAAATGTTTCGTCCTGAAATTTCATTGTTTCTAGGAATGAAACATTTTTGATTCCAACCGGGAATCGAACCTGCGCCAACCA